>JAJIBD010013136.1:0-34660 GCA_021461705.1 Cryptotis parvus | reverse complement strand
AAATTCGTATAAGAATATCCAAAGTTCGATTGAGACTGAGGCAACCCATGAGGCTCAAAGACCAGCACAGAATGCAATGAAACTGGCTTAGAGATTTGTTTACTGGACAGAATGTGGGGTAGAAGAGGAATGTGGAAATAGCTGTTGAATCTGAGGACACACATGACAATGCTACTAGCCTAGCCAGACATCTTGGGTTGGAGAAAGCAAAAATAAAAATTCATGACTTTGATCCAGGTGTGGCCCTAAGAGAGCAGTTGTGGTAGGTCTCACAGAATGGCGCTCACCAAGAAGAGAGAGAAGCAGTTTAGATGCTGCTCCCCTCCCAAGACTCCTCTGGATATGAACTGACTCAGTGAAGGACATTGATAGTAGGTTGGCTTCAGTGCTGTGCTCTGGGTTCCTATGAGCTGAAAGATATTGATGGAGCCACAAACACAAAGCTGAATCCCACTGTGCCAACACTGTATTTAGAGCAGAGGGGCACCTCCACACCTCTCAACACTGTGCTAACAGAGCAATTGTGAGTACCAAATTTCAGATTTTACAGAAACTTGTAAAAGACAAAACACATAAAAATTAAGGCCACTAGAGTAAAATCTAATTAAATACAGTGCCACCGGATAGGGAAAAATGGTGGTGGGGGGGTGGGGAGAGTTGAGATTCCAATAGTTCAAACAATATAAAAATACCTGGATATTTAAAATAGCAAAATGATCATTACAAATAATATTAACCTGGGGGAGGGGGATGGTGGGTTCTAGCCCTGGCCCACCACCCCAGCAGAGCCTCACAACAAGACAGATGACCCCCCACTCCTATGAGGGTAGCCATTTTTCACATCCGACTTCCCTCTCATCAGAATTCCACCCAGCAGAAGAGCCTATTACAGCCGGGCTCACGCAGTCACGCAGTTCATCAATAAATGCTGGATTTAGAGGTGACTACAAGGGTATGCCACCCGCACTGCAGAGCCTGGCAAGCCTCCCGTGTCAAATTTGATATGCTAAATACCAGTAACAATTATAGACTTCATTCCCATGACCTGATGTAATGGTTTGAGTCTCTTTATGTTCTTGGAGCAAACAGATGCCCTTGGGCTCTACTTGCATGAGACAGGATTTATGGAGATGTTACTGGTGCCCACACAAGCAAATCGGTGATGAACAGGAAGACAGTGACGGTGATTACATATAGAACCAAAAAATTCAATATAATATCACAAAAAAAAGGAAGAGAAATATTCTCCAGAATTCTACTCAGGTACGGATAATTATATTTCCCTGTTAGCTTAAGACTTCAAAATTGCTATACAGAGGCCCGAGTAATAGTACAGTAGTTAAGGCTTTGTCTTGTAGGCAGCTGATTCAGGCCGGATCTTTAGCACAATAAAGGACAATTCCATTGTCCCCTGAGAACATCCAGGGAGGAATTCCTGAGTGCAGAGCCAGGAGTAACCGCTGAGGATTATCACTCATGTTCCAAAAACACAAATTTACAAGGATACTCTAAGATGGAAAAGAAACCTCACAAAGGCAGGTTAGGATTATACATGAGACTAAAGAAAGTTAATCAAGACATAAAATAAAAAGATGAGAAGAACAAATTTATAAACTCAAAAATAAATACAATATATAGAATGGAGAATTCAAGCTTTAAGATGAAATTAGTATGAAAAACCTAAGAATAATGAAAATGATAGAGTAATCTATGTAAAAGAGTAGATCAAATAAGTGATCTATAATATGAAAATGCTTCAGGTAGAAGAGTGAGAAATAAGCTAAAAAAGAAAAAAATATATTTTTTATGAAACTCTAGGAGAATTAGTCAGTTGTAGAAGGAAAGGCACTGTAAGGTAATTGATATCACTAAAGGGGAAGAGATTATATTGGCAAAATTAAAGTGTTTTTAAAGAAATAAATGCACAAAACTTCTAAAATCTAAAGAACCATATATGCAAATCCATAAAGTCAAAACAGTATAATGCTTCAATGCAAACCGTCATATATCAAAGGCAAAAGTAGTGAGACTACCCAAAATTAAAGACAAAATAATATAGTGATCATAGCATGGAAAGTGGCAAGACCAAGTGTTCCCATAGATTTTCCTGAATCCGAATCCCATCAGATTCATTAGCAAAACATTTACAGGTCAGGAGATGAAGAGACATATTCAAAACACTAATAGGGGCCAAAGTGATAGTCTTGGGGTAGGGTGTTTACCTTGCATGCAGCAGACCTATTCGATCCCTGGCAACCTGCACACTTCCAGGAGTAATTTCTTAGTGTAGAGCAAGAGTAACCCCTAAGCACAGCTTGGTGTGACCCAAAAAAGGAAAAAAAAAATGCAAATAGTAACTGAAACAATCTCCTGCCAACAAAGGTCAAAAATGGAGAATTAATAAAGGCCTTTACAGATAAAGAAAAAACTGAAGATATTTGCCAACAAAGGACATTCCCCTCTAAGAAAGGTTTAATAAACAATATCAAAAATAATAAATTTCAGGGACTGGAGAGTCAGTCTAATATGGAGTCTAATGGATGCTGTATGGAGTGCAAACAGAAAACAGGTTTATATTATGTTCTCTCTCTCCAAAGCAGATAAGATCTTGCCATATTGGGCTAGTCAGGAAGGCTGAATTTGCAAACTGTAACACATTTTTTGTTTCTCACCTCACCTAGATAGCAGGCTCTGCAGGTTTGGCTCAGTTTGTCTCCTTCCAATTGGCTCTATCTCATATGCTTAATATGTGGAATACTTTTGTAATGTAAAACTATGTTATTCTTTGATGCTGTTGGGTGTATAAATAGAAGTTGGGGGTCATTTTGTAAGCTGTCAGCTGCTGAAATGATCCTGCAGACCCTCCGGCTGGAGATGATTAAAAATAAACATATGTCTCTTTTGTGAGTTCTCATCTCTAAGCTGCTGACCAACAGAGATCTCTAATCAACATCACAGCAACACCTGATATGCTCTGGGCACAATGGTAGATTGTCCTTCTGATCTAGTTTAATACTTTCTGATGAAAAGGTAGAAATATACAGGCCTGTGGTGATTGATATGTGAAATTATGTACAGGCCTATAGTGATGTGATGATATCTTTATTATTAAATTCAGAATGGTAATGTATCAAATAAACAGTGAGTTTTTACCTTCTCTCCTAATGCCCTCTCTCAATTTTATAAATATTTTCTCTGGTTAGGAGATAATATATACTGTTTACCATCTTATTGCATTCTTCGATTTTTGGGCATAGATAAAATCCTTAAGATGCTAATGTAATGATTAAGATCCCAGGTCTTTGGTTTAAGAGTACCACACTCTGGGGATTGTACAATTGAGTACTCTACTTAATGTGCATTCACCATTTCTTCAAAAGCACAGACACACACAAGAACACACACATGCACACACATACAGAGATACTATTTCTCTTTCATTTTCTGTACATAAGATTTATGTTCATTATGAGTTTCTCAACCTGGCACACCTCATCATTCCCCCAGATATATTTGAGGTTCCTATAAAGCTACTAAACTGGGTATAGAATGTTATGATGCTACACTAATTCTGCCAGTACTAATAGACTTTGTTTCAAAATCACTATGAAACAATAGACTTGCATGAAGAAATGAATGAATAAACAAATGCATCACCAAACAGAATATGCATTTCTTTCCACTAACACAATGAATATTGTTAAGAATAGTATATTGAGACATAAGAAATTTAAGTAAATTCATAAAAATTTGAGACAAAAAAATATAAAAATATAACAGAGTAGTTAAGGTTTTTTTTCTTTGTACATGGCTGAATTTTGTTTAACCCTTTGCACTGCATATGGTCCCAAACAATGGCGGAAGTGATTCAGAGCCCAGAACCACGAGTTAGCTTTTTATCACAACTGGATGTGTCTCCCCACCTCCACAAAAATAACTAATGAAGACTGAAATCTGAACAGGATTCTGTGTAGCCATAATGTTGTGAAACTAGAAATTAACTAAAAGAAGTATAGAATCACAAATTGTAGAAAATTAAGGCTACACACTGAATAATGCTAGACAAATTATGAAATAAAAGTTAATATTAAAATAAAAACTTGGATATTTGATAACCAAAATAAATTACTAGAAAAATAAAAACTTTCAAAATAGAAATGTAGGATTTGGGGGATTTTATTAATGAATTATATCAATCCTTCAAAGACTAATTAAGAACTATCCTGAAAATTGGCAAACTTCAAAATACACTATTGAGTAATACCATTTCTAAAACCTGATACATTCATTAGAAAATAAAGGCATCTGTAAACCAATAAATATTTATACACATATTCTGAACAAAAATGTAGCAAAATAAACCAACAATGTACTAAATACTTATGTTTATGAAACATAATCAATTTTTTGAAAATGAATAGAAAGTTCAACATACACAAATCAATTAGTATTCTCTCATATAATCATTATGTTTATAAAACCAAATTAAACTCATTATAAAGACTCGCACAACAAAACATATATAGATGGATTTGTGCCTCAAAATAATAAAGACATAATACAACCACAAAACAAACATTAATAACAAAATGAACAATGCAACCAACATTATACTGAATAAGGAAAATTGAAAGTCTTTTTTCTAAAATCTGAAGGAAATCAATGTTATCTACTTTTCTCATTACCATTCATTGTAGTGTTGGAAGTCCTATAAAGTGCAATTAATAAAGGAAAATTTGTCAAGGTACCTCATATGAAAAGGGATAATTAAACCATTATTTGCTGCTGCTGATTATAAAGATACAAATTCTAAAGACATTAGTATAAAACCTTTTAAAATATAAAATATAGAGTAATAATCTACAAGTTAATATGCAATATTTAAATAATAGCCAGAATGAGAAATTACAGAAACAATATAATTGATAAATTTCATAAAGTAATTAAATATTTTCCAATAAATTTAATTGAAAAAATTAAAACCTGTATGCTATAAACTTATAAGGTATTGAGAAAATAACTAGAAAGAAACACAAAGAGATATAGAAATATTTCTTGTGCTCATAATGTAGATTAGCAAAATTAAAATGCCAATTACTCAAAGGAATGCAATTTCTATAAAAATTCCAATTGCGCTCTTCACAGAAACAAAAAAGAGTCATTACATTTTTTTGAATTATAAAATAACTCTTACAGTAAAACTTTTGTGAAGATAAGGGATATAAATGGAGGCATCTCATTCACTGATTTCATACTATACTTACTATACTTTAATGTGACAGCAATTCTAACACCTGTATCCGAATATAACTAAAACAATATTCTTGGATCAGAATTAAGAACCCTGAAAAAAATTTGCACATATGTATAACCAACATGTGACTATGGAAGAAAGTGCCTGCAACGAGCTAGAATTGCCTCAAAAACTAATAGTGAAAATACCAGTGATATGTAAAAATGCAACTCAAAAAGTATTAAAAATTTAAATGTAAAACCTAAAACTGTAACATACATAGAAGAAATATACATGAAATCACTTGATATTAGCTATAAAAACATTTTTGAACCTTGGACTCTAACAGCAAGGAAAACAAATTTCCCATAGCTAGAAAGAAATGGTTCCTTGAATTAATATTTCTTGTATTACCAATGTTCAGTCAGCTATCTAAACCTGTGGTACTAAATACAATTGGACTATTTATAAGCACACACACATATGTGTAGTCTCACACAGTATGTGTGCATGTGTATATTTAAGTGCATGTATATTTATATTATCTAGTTTACATAAATAGAACATAAGATACGAAAAAGTGAAGAAGTATATTGCATAAATTAGTTGTAGTAATGACTGCTTATAATATTTACTACTTGGCCATCTGAATTTGACACATTGGAACAGAAAAACACTAATGTCTTCTGTACTTGAGCACCACTGCCTTTTGCACTTTTTATTTATTTTTTTTCTTTTTCTTTTGCAAGGGGCATTTGTGAGGAGCTGATGTTGCATAGAGGCTTCTCCCTGTGCATGGTTAAATGGTTGTTCCCCACAGTGCTCCAGGCCACCTTGCATAGAGCATGAACTTTAGCCTTTGAACTATTTCCATTAGCACATTCCTTTATTATTTTAATCTATCCCTCATTTGGGGAAGGAGTACACCAGGCAATAGGCAGGACTTACTCCTAGCTCTGCACTGAGGAATTATTCCTGGTGGTACTTGAGAGACCATAAGAGATGATATCAAACCTAGTTCAGTTGCTTCCAAGGCAAGCTCCTTAAATGGCTGTACTATCTCTCCAGACCAAGCATGGAAATTTCTTAAAACAAGGACAATTCTCTTTTAAAATACACAGAACAAAATTACACAAAAATTACAATCACATTGAGATATTATATTGATTCGCAAATAGATATTTGATCTTACTTATAATTAAAATGTTTGACTTAAGTTGTTGTGATAGCTAAGTTTGTGTACTGAAAGGATTCCCAAATACTTCTTCAAACATTATTCCAGGTTTCTCTTGACAATGTTGTTGGATTAGATTAATATTTACTAATAGACAATGTAAGTCATCATATCATCCCCTGTTGTGTGGATAGTCTTATCCACAATTAAAGGTTTAAATAGGAGCCAGAGCGATAGCCCACTGGGTAGGGCGTTTGCCTTGCACGTGGCTGGCCTGTGCAGGCCGGGTTCGATCCCCGGCATCCCATATGGTCCCCTGAGCACCGCCAGGAGTAGGAGTAATTCCTGAGCGCAGAGCCAGGAGTAACCCCTGAGCGTCGCCAGTGTAACCCAAAAAAGAAAAAAAAGGTTTAAATATAACCAAAAGACTGGCCGTGCATAACCAAAAAAGTGTTCCTGCTCAATAGTCACTAACACAAAATTGGCTCTTACTAATTCTACAAATGTTTCTGATTTTTGGACTCTAACATGGACTTTATATAGTATGCATAAATGCATGCATATATATGAAAATGCATTGTTTTATTTTCTTCTGGAGAACATTGAAAAAATGCATTTTAATATGGTAATAAAAGTTTTATTTTTTTTAATGAAAGAAATGTTTTCCTTAGGCTCTCGGTCTCCTTCGATTTACATTTTCTTGACATTAGTGCTTATTTCAATACTTTGTATAAAATAAAACTGCATTATTAACTGGTCTCTCTCAGTCTGTTGATTTTTCATAAACATAAGCATTAATGGTGTGTTTGAATTCTGCCTATTTGAAGAATGCATAATTAATGAAAACAAATTAATTTTTGGATTAAAATTCTTAGTTTACTTTTTAAAATACTTATGAAATGCCTATGGCAACAATAGTAGCAATGGGTGAAGAAACAATTCCAATTAATTGTATGATAAAATAACTAAATGAACCATATGACCAGTCAACATTCTGAGAAATGTATTTTTACTTTTATTGCCAAATAACCTAATTGTCCAGGTTACAACCATTTCTCTTGTTTGCTTCAATTTCTGGACAAAGTATATTGTGAAAAAGTTGAATAATGAATTTAACTCATTTCCAGATTTGCAATGATTATTTATAAAAATTTCTTTCAATGCATACACTTTGGCCAATTTCTTCAAAATTTCATAACCAACATATGAATCTGATCATTTCACACTCCAATTACAACCCCCTGGAAGGAACATTCATAATATTTAGAAGAAGAAAATTACTTCTATCCACTCCTCCAATTTTCAGAATTATATTCAGAATATCTAGACTTCTTTATGATGCATGTCTGCCTGGGCCCTATTCAATACCAAATAAATTAGACTCTTTGGAAAAGAGTTTTGAATATTCATGTTCACCAAAGGCATCCGAGGTTGAAAACCATCAGACTACATGACTTGGCTTTGCCTGACTTCCTTAATTACTCTTTTAATATTGTCTTCCATTTTTTATGTAATTGCAAGTCACATTGGTTTTTGTAACACCATGAAATAATCAAAATTGCTTCTAAGTTAAGAACCTTTATTTTCATTACCCGTTTTTACATTGCTCATTTTTTTTTCACTTTTACTATATAGAGTAACATTATCCTTTGTACCTATTGATCCATTTTCTTTTCCACATGATTCTAACACATATTAAAGTATATGAAAACGCTCATCATCACTAATCATTGGAGAGATGCAAATCAAAACAATGAGATATCATCTCAGACCACAGAGTCTGGCACACATCCATGAAAGCAAGAGCGACAAGTGCTAGCGTGGATGTGGGGAGAAAGGGATCTCATTAATTGTTGGTGGGAATGGCGACTGGTACAGCCATTCTGGAAAACAATATGGATTCCTCCAAAAAATTAGAAAATGAGCTCCCATTTGATCCAGCCATACCACTCCTGGGAATATACTCTGTGAAGGCAAAAAAACACAGCAGAGACACCATATACACTTCTATTTTCATAGCAGGACTATTTACAATAGCCAGAATCTGGAAACAACAAGAGTGCCCAATAACAGACGACTGGATAAAGAAACTGTGGTACAGCTACACAATGCAATACTATGTAGCTATTAAGAAAAATGAAGTTATGACATTTTCCTATAAATGGATGGGCATGGAGAGGATCATGGAGAGAGAAATTATACAGAAGGAAAAGGACAGATATAGAATGACTGAATTTATTTGTTGGATATAAAAAATTGCATGTTACAAATATCCAAAGCCAGGCAAAACATGGACCAGGAGGTCTTGTCAGTAGGTGGAATCTACTGCTAGTGTGAGGAGTCAGAGATTAGGTAAGACAGGTAAAATAAGAGTGTGCTAATAATCACTGGAAATGATAATGCAGTCTAGAACTGAGCATTAAATATAGACAAAGGGATATACATGATAACCTATAAATGTATGTATTGCAAGCCACAATGTATAAGAGAAGAGAGAGATACAGTGTGAGTGAGCGAGAGAGAGAAAGAGAGAGAAAGAGAGACAGATAGATAGATAGATAGATAGATAGATAGATAGATAGATAGATAGATAGATAGAGAGATAGATAGATAGATAGAGAGAGAGAGAGAGAGAGAGAAGACACCTTGCCTGCCATGTGGCAGGATGGGGAAGCGGGAAGGGACATTGGTGTTGGGAAGCAGACATTGGTAGTGCGAATTGGTCACTGGTGGAAGGATGGGTGTTGGAACACTCTATGAGTGAAACCCAGATATGAACATCTTTGTAATTGTATATCTCACAGTGGTATAATAAATAATTAAAAAAAATAAATTTCTGATATGTTGTTTCAGGATAGGCATCTTGACTATGTCACTTGTCACTTGTCTTCCCTTGTTCATAAATTTGCTCAAGCAGGCGCCAGTAACATCTCCATTCCTTAGGAATGAGGTCCATTATTGTTACTGTTTTTGGCATATCAAATACACCACGGGTAGCTTGCCATGTTCTTCCATGGCTCTAGGTTCATCCCAGGGGCACAGTGTTTTTCTATGTCAGACCATCAACCATCCAGGACCCATCGGGCAGAACCCTGGGGGGGTATAGACAAGCTTGTCTCCTGTCTGCAACCTGCAGACTCAGGTTGCATAACAATCTACTGGAGACAAATAAAATTGCATCCAAAATTCTGAACATTTGAAACAAGGGTGTTGCAATATGAACAAATTTTGTAGTGATATATAACACTTGTTGGGGTGATTTGGTTGCTGTACCAGTTTCTGAAAAAGATAACCTTGGAGAAACACAGGATGGTTTTTTATATATATATATATATAATAGAGAATAACTGGATTAGGGAATCTGATGTAAAGCAGAAGGTGGTGGTGGGGTAGGGGAGTGGTGGATACTTAGCTCACAGTTGATCCCAGAGTATAGGGAGATGTAGGGTAGAGAAGGAACAGAATCAAATGGAGAAGGAAATGAGAAGGGAGCCATGATAGCAGGGCTCAGGGGCACTGGGTACATTAGTAAAGTGAGAAGGAATTATAGCCATGCATCCAAATCACAATCTCAATAATACTAAAACCAGGAGATCCAAACTACAACCACTAAGCTTTAAAATGTGACTGTCAATATGGCAGGCTATGGGGGCAGAGGAAAACTGAAACACTGGTGAAGGGATGTTGACATGGTGGTGGGATTGGTGCTAGAGCATTTTGTCAAAATGTCCTAAAATTCAATTACCAATAACTGTGTAAATCATACTTTTTTAAAGAATGAAATCAAAAGGTAAGTTGTGGTAAACATTTGGGATAAACATGTCAATAATTTAGTGTTCCATTTCTTCCTCCATCAAACTGAATATAAAAATTTCTTAGAGCCGAAATGAGTGAACATTTAAGGAAAATTCTTTTCTCTGAGGAGGCAAATCACAAATAATGTAATAGGACATATAAGATTTTTTCAGGATAATATGAATTTGAGAATGGGTCTGACTTCGCATTTCTGAGCATGATCATTTTCTCAAAAATGCATGTAAAATTGTTATTGCCATAGAGCTGGGGTGATTTGTTAGGACAATCAGAATCTATTCCAGACACATTTCTCTTTAAACATGTTCTTCCCTGTTCCAAACTTCTTCACAAAATGTGCATTCCTTTTTATCCTGTTGAATATTATTAGTGTCAAATGACTTCTGCATACCTGCATACATACAGATTTACATTTCTATGTCAATTTTCTTTAAATACTTGTGATTTGTGAGCTACTAGACTGTCTAGTTCAGTTATAATTTTTATGATAGCACCAACTTCTTTTAAAAATTTTCTTTTACTAGAGAAAATATACTTTATAATGTTCAGTTTCTCTTTAACTGAATCATAAGAATTTCAAGTTATACTTATGTAAATATAATTATCATCATACTTCATAAAAGGATAAAGTGTTCATTATCTTCTGTCTCCTTGCATTAAGGATTTCTGATTCATATCTTTAGCCATGCTACAACAATGTAATGCTACTTCCTATGTTTGGAAAGGCATACTTTTCAAACATAGAAGCCTAAACTTGGTCAATGTTTTTTAGTATCAGTTTCAATAGTAACTAATGCAGTTTTTGATAATGTGATAGAATAATAATGATTTATGTTAGGAACAGAGATATAGTAGGAGCCCTACCCTACCAACCAGCCGAGATGAAATCCTCAGTACCTCAGATTTCCTGAGCCCAATAGAAATAATCCTGAGTGAAGAATTAAGAGTAAGCCCTGAGTATCCCTCAGTATGACTCAAGCCAAGCAAAAAAACACTAAGAGTGTCTTGTTTACAAAGTTTTCTCAAATGGACCTCAACTCCCCTACAATGATAAAAATAGAATCCCTTTTTTTGTTTGTTTATTTCTTTGTTTTTGGGTCACACTCAGCTGTGCTTTGTAAACAATATTCAGTGCCAGATATTGAATTGAAGTCAGTCACCCTGGAACGGAAACTTTCATCAAATAAGTTTTCTATTTAATACATATAGCCCTTGGACTTCTATATGAACCAATACTATTTTTCATGTCAGCAGAGGAAAGAAGGAATATATTTTTGCACAATCTTTGAGCTAGCAGTAAAACAGATGACTGATCTCTAAAATTTCTTGATACCATTCCCACTATAATAGCATGCTTTAATCCTACATTTGATGGAAAATTATCTCTATTTAAACATCTATGTCTTAATGTTGGTCAAACCGACTTATGTATAGCAAGTCATAATAATGTGTTGTCTACATCTTTATTCTTTCTGGACAAAATATGTCCTCACACTCTTCACACATTATATATGTATAAGATATATATAGTAATTAGAAGAGGAATATTAGAATGAGAAAGCACTAAAGATTACCTAATATATCCTATTTCCAACAGACATTAGCTTTACTCATTAGTTTTTACTTTTTAATAATATCAATAGGTTCAATTTTAAACTAAAATTTGTATAATGGAAATTATCATAATTATAATTGAGTTGTTTAAAGTAAATTTATATATGTATATATACATGTATTCGTATATAAATCCATAATTTGTGAGAGGATAAGAATAAAAAGAATAGTAGTTTGTCTCAGATTTACCCCCCAACAGAGATCAGTAAGGACCAGCCCTCCAACCATCCTGGGTGTTGATGCTCTTTACAGGATAAAGTAAACAAAAGGAAGATGGCTGTGGAATGTGGACAGAGCCAGGAAGTTGACCTTGTGTGCATGCGATGCGTGCCAGACCTGGATGGGCTCATGGCGGGGCATACCCCGCCTGAATGGACAGGTCAAGGGAAATGACCCTCTGTACATGCAGGACGTGCCCTTCCCTACTTGCTCATGTGACCGCACACCTATAGGCTAAGGAGCAATATACCTTGAGTGGATAGGCTAGAGATAAAATAGTATCAACTAATCCGCTATGTACTTTGAGGGCCCTGTTGTGATGGAAAGGGAGGAGCCTTCATAAGGGGCCTTTTGAGAATGTTTAAGGTCCTTCCTGCCGGCTCAGATCTGTGAGTCTGTGTGGGAGCTGGGCCCTAGCTAGCCAGCACAATAAACTCTGCTTTATTCATTCCAGTGTGATTCTCTGTCTCTTGAAAGGGATAAGATTCCTGGACAGTAACATTAGTACTTCAAATTCAATGTTAAAAATATATATGGTTTTTGTTACATTGTTTAACTCCATTTTTGAGCCTTACATTATAATTGGTCATCTTTAGCCCTTATCTCTAGCTAAGGCTTCTTTTCATTTAAAAAAGATAGTGTAACTTCAGTGAAAATTAGACTTCTTTCTGGATAGAAGTAATGTCTAGAATTGTTCTAAACAAAACCAATGACCAGATTCAATCATATATTTTCACTTCCTTATAGAGAAAGGCATTCTTCAGCAGCTGTTAAATACCCTATGCATTTTAGACTGACGACTCTTAAATTTATTAAATCATTGTCTGGGCCCTATTAAACTGAGGTAGCATGAGTTTTCATCCCTTATGCAGGCAGAGTCTACAATCCTTTTGTCAGTATTAAAAGTTCCAGAAGTTGGACCTTCAACCATTTTTCCCTTAAAGATTTAAAGTAGTGAATGTTTTAGGAGAAAATATGAAGTAAAAAGTCAGGCAGATACTGAAAGGCTCCCAATGTCCTGATACTGCAAAATTCCACTTTGTAGACACAGGGAGTAAGCCATGATAAGACCTTTATCGGCTGTCAGCACAGACCCAGAGAAGGTGGAACCCCCCAAGAGAATGTTTAGGAAACAAATGCCATAAAGAAACATGAAAGAAGACCATCAACTACACACAGCTCTACACCTTGGCAACCACCCTAGCACCATACTCTTATCTAGTAGGCAAGCCCACATGAGGCAGCGTCTAAAGACCCTATAAAAGCCCACCTGATAAAAAGAAATGCACATGCATGTTGCCTGAGCCCATGTGCTGCCTGTGCCTATATGTTCTTACTAGCACATGTGGTGACCAGCACATGTGTTTCCCACATCTCCCTTCTTGAGATGTATACCATAATACCTTCATGCCTAATGCTGGGATGTGTACTGGGTCTTCCTCTCCACCCAAGGAAGCTCCCATTTTTCCCTCAAGTATGTTATTCTCTGTTTCCCTTCCCCTACTTCCATAAAACTTCCTTAATTGGTTATACTTCAAAAAACTTGTCCAGTTTTCATATTTCAGGTTACAACCAAGAGACATGATTTTCAGATCCAGAATTTAGCAAAAAAGATGTGTTCAGTAAAACTAAAGTGAAGATGGTGCAGTTTAATGAAATTTATAGTACCAGAGCACTTTTAAAATGTGATTACAATAAATCTGAAGTTTATTGTCAACCCATTAATATCAGATACCTTCAATAGTGGTTTTGGCAAAGGTTGATGTACTAGAACAAGGTTGTGAGAAACCAACATTTTTGGTTGGGTTTGGCTTGCTGTCTTTCCTGTTAATTAATTAAATTGATCTTCCCCATGTTCTTCTACATTACCTTTGTTACATGACCTATTCTCA
This sequence comes from Cryptotis parvus, assembly GCA_021461705.1. Lineage (NCBI taxonomy): Eukaryota > Metazoa > Chordata > Mammalia > Eulipotyphla > Soricidae > Cryptotis > Cryptotis parvus. The sequence goes on along the minus strand of JAJIBD010013136.1, from coordinate 20,715 downwards.
AAGGGATTTTTCATGCATAAAACCTATTTCAAAATTTATCTTTTGTCATTACCTAACATAAAAAGGCAGAACAAGTATTTCAAGACAGTAAACAGTGAAATATGAAAGGAATAATGGTCTTAGAGAAACAGTACTTGGACACCAGAAAATAGTGGTCAGAAAAAGTACAAGCTCCTGATCACTAATAACACATTGGAAGAGACCCAAATGCATCTACAAAAAAACACACACACACACAAACACACACACACATACACACACGCACACACAAACACATCAGGCACAAATGGATACACCCGAATCATTAAGCAAATGAGTGAGAGAGATTTGGAATGACAGAGATAATGAATACACTATCTAAAAAATAGCATGGACAACTCAAAGATACTCACTGGATTAAACCTTCTAGGAAGAAGTAAATGTATTCCTAGCAGGTGTATATAAGTTGAGTGTGGTTTTCGTGTCTGTAAATCAAAATAATGTGATATGTTTGAAAATATTAGCTGATTCTCTATAAGTTGGGGGAAATGTGGGGTTTATTTTTAACTAATACAGACACACTTGAATTCTTCAGTTATTAATCGATGAGTGAGTGTATTCTTTGTTGCCTATATATACAGTGAGTCATTCATTTTTGCAAGTTTTCAGTATGCAATACTAGTTATATAATAGCATGATTAATGAAAGCATATGTTAGGCAGAAAAGTTAATCACATACATAACACATTTTCTAGTAGTGTTATTTTAAAAATAATGAAAGAAATTAACCAAAGTTATTATTTGATTTAACCAATATCTACAAAAAATTATTTAAAATGTAATCAAACAGTATAATTTTGTACAAAATATTAGAAATTATACATTAATTTACTTACTCTGAAAATACAATTAAGTCATATTTTACCTGAATAAAATATTGCTCTTCATATATTCCCTCTGGACCATTGTGTGTCTCTGAATCCCAAAACATGTTTTCATTTATTTTATGTGCAATGTTAAATTATACCCAGTATAAAATTTCAAGGAATAAAACTATTTTCACATAAACCATTAAGATGAGTAATTGGCCTTCAAGGAACAAGCCCTACAAACTTAGGTTCAGTAAAAAAGTATTCTCTAGATGGATTATTAGATAAAGCCTCTCAGGTTACCTCTTACAATATTCATTCATTCAACTGTTCAATGATTAAATCATATTTAATAGACTTTAAGATGGGTGAAACAATATTAATGAGGCCTTATTTAGTAGGACACAGTGGAAATCACATTGAATACTAGTTTTCCATTTTCAGAAAAGGGTATAAACTAGCTTTTTTCTTTATTTCGAGTTATATGAAAATATTCAAATAAAAAAATGGTGAGAGATAGAAAATGTTCTGATCTTTTTCCCTTTACCACTGGCTTTATTCACAGCCTTATGGAAATATTGTTGTGAATGACTCCACAGACAAAATGACGAGAAATGGGGGAGGTTAAGAACATACCTTTGAAGAAAATTCACTTGATCACTTGATCACTTGATCACTTGAATGCCGTTATTCATCGATTTGCTCGAGGAGACGCCAGTAACATTTCCATTGGACCTATCAGGTGCCAATGTAGCCCAATGGCATATGGTTGATTCAGGAATATGAAGAGCCTCAAACCGTTCCTTCAGGGTCTTGACAAGGAAGTCTGACCATCTTGTAGGTGGGTGGCCACTTGATCTTTTGACATCCCGTGGGATTCAGTCGGTAATGGCTGTAGTCCAGCGGTTGTCTCCCCCAGCCCATCTGATTTTCGATGCCTTGGCAAATGAGACAGCATCCCTGATTCTGGAATAGCGACGGAGGTCAGAACTCTGGATTCCTTCTCTCACTTGAGTGAGGTGTGATATTCCAAGCATAGCTCTTTCTATTCCTCTCTGGGAGACCCGAATAACATTCTCATCCTGCTTTCGTAGGGCCCATGTCTCTGAGGCGTATGTTAATGCAGGGAAACGCTGGAGTCCAAGAGATGTGCCCGGATACAGAGGTTCTTTGTCCTTTTAGCTATTTCTTCGATGCCTTTGAAGAAAATGAATAGTAAGCAATATAAGTTCTCTCGAAGGAGAGTTCTATAAAATCTGGGACCGGAGCCATAGTCCAACGGGTAAGGCATTTGTCTTGCATGTGGCCGACCCAGGTTCGATCCCCAGCATCCCGTATGGTCCCCTGAACACCGCCAGGAGTAATTCCTGAGTGCAGAGCCAGGAGTAACCCCTGAGCATTGCCCAAAAAGCAAAATAAATAAATAGATAAATAAATAAATAAATGAATAGATAAATAAACAAATACATACATAAATAAACAAATGAATAAATAGATAAATTGACAGATAAATAAATCAACAAATAAATACATAAATAAATAAATAAAATAGAAAATAAAATCTCTAGGAACAAAAATCATTTTTACCAGGGTCCAGAGTGTCTGCTAAAATCAGTCCCTCTAACACTTTCCTGTAATTAGGGTAAAAATATCCCAAAATTGAGATAGAGTCTAGCTTTAGCTCCAACAGGAAGGGTCACTGATCTCATCTAATGGCTCCAGATAGGAGCCCCATTGTGGAATTACAAGTTGTAGCAGTAACAGGAGGAAAACATGGGACTTAAAGTATGCTGAAAGTGATAACTCATGAACTGACTGCAGCTCAGATTTCTAAGCTATGGCACAAATATAGAGGTTGGAGTTTATATCAGCACACATTTTTCATACTGTATTGGTTATCCAGTTTGTTTTCATAGGCACTGAACTAGGAAATGAATGAAAACAGGAAGCCTGTGTCATGAATAAAAACAGAACAGGTCATTGTCTCTGGCTGTCTGTCCAGTGGTCACTGATAAGACCTCCCACTCACTCCATGCCAACAGCAGAACAGATTACCCTTGATTACCACTATTTTAGCCAACCCAATAGACTCAGCTCCAACCAACCATCTGTGGGCTGTTCGGAAGCATGTGATGACTTTCAGAGATTTGCCAGGAGCATGAGTCCCAAGCTTTTTGCAGGAAGACATTCAAGTCCAGAAGCCAAGTGTGCTAACAGAGGTCCAGCTATTAACTTCAGATCATCACACAGCTTACTACCCACACAAATCAGTAAGAACACTGTAAAGATAGGGGATGGTCAGGATCTAATGATATATAGTCCTCAATTGCCATCCAGATTGCACACAATAAATGATTAAGAATGGTGGGGCAAATGTGATCTGCAATCTAGCAACCTCAGTTTCAAAAAACCTGGCTCACTGCTATTATTGAACATGGACAAGCCCATATTTATTGTTTACATTGTCCAGTTCCTTTAAAACTTTCAAAGAAGGTCCTTTTAGCTGCCAAAATTCTAGTAAAGCAGGCATACCTGTTCAAAATTGACACAGAGCCATCACAGGGTAACTTATTATCCCCTGACTACCTTTACAGCCCTTTTAATGGAGCACTGAGGAATACTGGGACACACATGAATTAGTTCACTTGGCAATAACAAAGGCTCATTCAAAATCAGTGATACAAGACTTCCCAAAAGATTGCAACGGCATGAGATAGATGCTACCAAAACTGCTGAAATTTGCATCTACAGGCAATCAGATACAGGCAAACACAACCCTACCCCTCGCAATAACAAATATCATTTCGCTGAAGAGCTGTTATTTCGCACACATTACTATGATACTTGGTTTCAGTTGAGATAAACCACACTTTGACATTATTTCTGTAATCTAACCCCTGGGTCATAATTCATTCTTCCTAAATATCAAGACTCTAGTTCCCTCAGTACAACTTCTGACCACAAATTCACTGCAAGGTCATACCTTCACATGCTCAGAAACACAGTTATTTGCTTTTGTTTTATTTGAACACTCAGGAATGCAATGTTCAGTTATTTATACCTAGTCATGAGGTAGACCGGGAATAATAAAAAAAGGAAGAAATTCACCCATGTATAGATGAATATGAAAGTCCTGGAACATCTTCAAACATAACTGAACTTTCTAGACTCTGTAAAGAAGACTTCAAAGCAACAATCACACAACCATTGAATGAAGAACATCAAGGCATAAACATAAATAAGTCACAATAAATTATAGAAGGAACTTGAAAAGAACTATGACGAAAATGTCCAAAATGAAAAAATGAGGAACCGAAATAGTACAACCGGGATCCAGGAAACCACCCAGATTGGCCATGTAAGGCAAGTTTCTTCCTGATACACTATCACTCAGGCTCCCAAAGCAAAAACAATTTGAAAAAAACTAGTAAAAGCAGGTAAGAAGATGATCACTATATAAAATTAAAAGTACAAGTACCAGCATTAAAGTATAAATATGGCTGAAGTTGGAGGGTGGCTAATGTCTAATTGCAGGAATACCCAAACTTCTAATTAAAAATGGCAATAAATTACTTATGTTAATAATTTGTCTAAATGTCAGTGGTTTGAATATCTCCACCAAAAAGCACAGAGTGACAGAACTAATGAGTAAACGCATTTTAACATGTGTTTCTTATAATAGATACCCTTGAACTTACCTTCAAAACATAGATTCAGACTGAGAATGGTAACAGGAAAATGGTAGCTTAGAAAATGTAAGGAGCTATATATATATATATGTATATGTATATATATGTATATATATATATATATATATATATACATATATATACATATATATATGTATTTTAGAGAGTTCAAAGTAAATAACAGATAGGGGCGTATATCAGTTTGTCAACAGGACTTAGTATAGGACTCTTATATGTAAATATGCAAACAATTAAGAGCTGCTTGTAGGAGTTAGTAGACAAAAGAGATGCCAGCGAATAGTCCAAAGCACTAGGAAATTATCACACCCTGCTCCCATTATTGAATAGATCTACCAAGCAGAAAAATCAATCAGTAAGAGCTGCTTCTAATAAGGGAGTTAGTAAAACCATGCTTCTCAGTCCCCTAAAAGTCAGCCACACATTTCTCTCCTATGTAGGTAGAACATTCTTCTTGATAGTCTATATGCATGCACACAAAATAAATGTCCATACAATCATGCAACTGAAAATTACACAAATCATTTTCAACCCAAATAATACTAATGCAGAAATTAACAAAAATGAGAAAGTATCCATGAAAAGCTCAAACATATTGAAAAACCATTAGATCAAAGATGACGTCAAACTAAAGATAAAAGTATTCCTGGAACTGAATCATAATAAATTTATAAACTACCAGAAAGTACAGGACACAAAAAATTAATACAAATTGCAAAGTGTATAGTACAGAGTTTCATAACAGGAAATAAGAAATATACTCAAATAAATAACTTATATTACATCTTAAGAAACTGTTAAAAGGATAAGAGCAACAAAATGAAACTGACACTAAGGAGGAATGAGGAACAATAAAAATTGGAATTGAAAGGATTTAGAAATCACGAAAACAATGCAATAAACAGGAATTAAACCAACAGTTGTTTTTTAATAATTAAGAATTTATTTTAAAGTTTAGCAAAAAAACCCTCAGAGAGATTTGTAAAGAAAAAAATTAGAGAACATTTAAGGGAAAATTAGATAAATAAGTAGCATCAAAAAAGGAAAGGTGTCAGCGCGATGGTCCAGCAGGTAGGGCTTTTGCCTTGTACACAGCCGGCCTGTCCTGGCCTGGGTTCGATTCCCGGCATTCCATATGGTCCCCCATCACTGCCAGGAGTAATTCCTGAGTGCAGAGCCAGGAGAAACCTCTGATCATTGCCGGGAGTGTGACCCAAAAAAGCAAAAAAAAAAAAAAGAAAGAAAGAAAAGAAAGAAAGAAATCACGAAATCACAACAGATCAGACATTTAAAAGAGGGTTGGTTCATTACTGTTAATGACTTTAATAGTCACTAAATTGGAGAACTTCAAAGAAGCAAATGGATGTTTAAATGAATTGTATGTAGGCAGGCATATGGGCAGTGTGTGTGATTGGGGTTGGGGTTAGTAGAGGGAAAATGGTGTCTGAAACCTACACCAGCCTAAAGGTATGGAGACCTTTGCACAAAAGACCCACTTCAAGAGCCATAATTCTACTGAGATGTAGAATTCCAGGCTCCTTGGATCACAAAAAGGGAGAGACATCAAATAAAAGCCAAACACTACAATAAGAATTCAAGAATGTACCACCAGAACTTTAATGCTTTCCCTAGGCAAGATCCCATTAACTACAGCTTGTGTAAGGAACTTGGGACAAAGCGCATATATAAAATACCCTTACTTAACCATCTTAGAAGACTACTTTGCTCTCACCACTCTGTAGAACATGCTCTCTCCTGAGCATGTAGTTCTCTATTGAATGTTTTCTCTTGAGCATGTATCTAAATGTACCTCCCTCCTTTCCTCCACACCAGTACAAGATGGAATGCTGAGGTGGCTGTGGTGGAGTTAAAAATATATGGAATTTGGGTACTACTGATCATTTTTTCTGCAAATTACACTACTGAAAATAAAATTAAGTAATTTTAACAAAGAAGAAGAAAGTGTGCACTTCGATGTGCACAATAATCAGTGACATGGGAATATTCCCCATATCTTCATATACAAAGACTAATAAACATAGTTTGTTTACTGCTAATGTTATTGTAGCAATTGGAAACTGAATATTATCATAAATGGTTTAACATACTGTAATGCAAATCACATAGTGTTTATGTATGCTAAAATGGGTTCTTATCATGCAAATGGGTTTCTTTACATAGCAGTATGAATCCCACAAGGTTCAATTGACATAATAAATCAAGTAGTGTACATTAGGAAATACTGGAATACAACCATTTGCTGATTTTCCTTTAAAAACTTCCCAAAGACAAATGTAAAATTAAAGAAGGGAATTTTGCCACAGCCAAGAATAGTCTTCCGGGGGGGGGGGTCCGGTAGGGTTGTTCTTGCCGCCGGCGGGCCTGGGCGGTCCGGGGTGATCCCATATGGTCCCCGGCACCGCCAGGAGGAATTCCTGAGGGCGGAGGGAACCCCTGAGCATTGCCGGGTGGCCAAAAAAAAAAAAAAAAAAAAAAAAAAAAAAAAAAAAAAAAAAAGAATAGTCTTCCGTCCTGGTTGATAGCAGCGCAAGGCTGATAACAGGCTAACATGAACATTTTCACCGTAAAACATTGAATTTGGAAGTTTATTAACCCTCATATATGATGGATGCATATGTGTGTATGAAGCTTAAAAAGAACATATTAGCGTTCATTTTAAAGAAAATTTTGTATATGAATATATTTGTCTTTTTTTTAAGAGGAAGCTTCCATTTATGCTTGTCCATTGTTACTTTGGCTCCATTTTAGCTGACCTAATTCTACATTTTAGACATCCCAGCAAAGTCCTGGAGTCTCTGTGAATCTCGGTAGTATATTCTTTCTAGGACCGTTTATTTTACCCCTGACTTTGGGCTCACAGAGATCTAAGAAATAATGGGGAAGTGGAATACCAGAACATATGGTGAAATATATAGCCTAAATAGTCTTAAATAAACAATATGAATCTCTACTTGGGAATGTGAGATGTTAACCTTATCTCAGTAACACACAGATGGGTCCTAAATTGGCAAGATATCTCTGGGAAGCACATGAGAACTCTCTCCTATTTTGTTTGATAAATAAATATTTCTAATTCTTAACTCATAGACTGAGCATACTTCTTCCTCAATATTTTCATTCTTTAAATATTGAAGAACCTGGGACCTACACGCAATTCCATGAGACTTGCCATCATGCCCTGCATCAGTAGTAGCACAAGTTTATTTTTCCTCTCCCAGCTCCTGATCTCATTCAGCAAAATTTTATTTTTTTCAAATTATGTTCATGCAATTAGCAGTTACTTAAAAATAAGCAACTAACAATCAAAGACACCACTACACGTGTGTTTTTCTGTTAATATCTTCTTAATTTAAATATATGAGTTCTTAGGTATCAACCTTGTTTATATTGTTAGTTAAAATAGCCATGATGTTATATCATAAATACTGATTTTGACACATGGCTGAAGGGTCATTTAACATTTCAAATTTATTGTGCAATACACTTCATATATGGAAAGATATTAGCAATTTTTCCAACACATAGAAAACATTAATGGTCCTAGCAGCCAACTCATTACCACTATGGGACTCACAAATTATTCATGAAGGGATACTATCAAGAATAAAATGTAATATAGTTTTCAATGCCATTACTATCTTTAAAGTTCTTAAACCAACCTTGAAGGCTAGTGTTAGAATAAAGACTTGTAGAACCTAAATAATAGTATGTTTCATTTTTTTTTAAAATTTTATTTTGCTTTTTGGGTCACACCTGGCAGTGCTCAGGGGTTTCTCCTGGCTTTGCACTCAGGAATCACTCCTGGCGGTGCTCGGGGACCATATGGGATGCCGGGGATCGAACCCGGGCCAGCATGGGCCGGCCGTAAGGCAAACGCCCTACCCACTGGACTATTGCTCCGGCCCCAGTATGTTTCATTATTATTTTCTTATTTATTATCTCTATTATAATTAAAAGTAGTTTCAGTACCCAGAAATTAAAATTTGTAAAATATTGCATTTTTCCATCTATACATTCTTTATACTAGTTTTCAATTTTATTATGATAACTTTCATACACTGTCTAATAGTCTATAAGAATTTGAGTGGCATAGTATAAAGCATAAAACCTTATGATTGACATGAATGTAAATAATTGTACCTAACATTAGAAAAATAAAAATTCACAAAAAATATAACAATTCTAAAGATTACATTATTGAAATTATTAATTATAAAGAAAGTTTTTTCTTATTTTCTTGAACTATCATCAAGTCTATTGTAAAGTAGCTCATTGTAAAATATACTTTGGTCTTTAAAATACTTTGTTTTTAAATACATTTAAATCTAGCTGACCTTATTTTAGATCCATATTACCAGTTTTAACTTTCAAATAGACTTTGAGAGTTTACTTACTTGAGAACATAATACATTTCCCCCTTTGTTAATTATAAAACTACCTATGCATGATAGTAATGGTGAATTTGTCTAGGACAAATATACAAATGAAAACCTTGCAAATATGAAAAAAATGTGGCATGACACCTTAATACATTTTGCAAAGTTATTAAAGTTCATCATGTAGATATCAACATAATGTAACTTATTTTATTTGTTTTTTTTTTGAGTCACACAAAACAGTGCTCAGAGCTTAGTTCTAGCCCTGCCCTCAGTGCTAGGGATTGGTCTTGGTAGGGCTCAGGTGTCTATATGGGGTGCCAGGGATATCATGGTTGGCTGTGTGCAAAGGCAAAATACCCTGCCCATTGTACAATTTCTCCAGCCCCGCAACTTTTTTCTTAACCATGAATAAACATTTAATAGATGTAAATAGGGGGAAACGAATTTATATAGAAACATTTTGAAAGGTATTTGGAGTAGCAACCCTTCTCCCCTAATAGCCAAAGCATGTTAGGGAAAATAAAAAGGAAGGTTTCCCATTCTCAAAACTTTAAATTATACTATAAAGTCATAGTAACCCAGACAGTGTGAAGTTGTAATAAACAGACTAAGTGAAACAGAACTGAAAGCACAGAAACAGATTCTAAGATGAATGGACAGCAAATCTTCTATAAAGGATTAAAGAGTATAAAGTGGAGCAAAGAAATCCTCTACAACAAACAGTGTTAGGATAACTGGTCAGTCACATAGAAAAAAATTAACTTAGATCACTATCTCATGCCATGCAAAAAGTTAGTTCAAAATGGATTAAAGACTTTATATATTTCTCTTTAGGTCATATTAGGCAGTGCTCAGAGTTATTCCTTGCTCTCACTGAGAAATTACACCCAGTGGTGCTTGGGGGAACCATATAGGATGCCTGGGATTAAACTCAGGTAAGCCACATGCAAGACAAATGCCCTACTCTTTGTACTATTGCTCTAGACACCATAAATTGTATTCTTTTATGAAGAAGGAAATTCTGTTCTAGTGTATTGTTCATTTTCCAGTACTGCATTTAATATTTATAGTGTGTATTGAGAGTGATATATATATATATTAAATCAATAAATATTTTAATTTTAAACATTTTACATTAGAGCAATCAAAGGGAATTTGGGTAGATTATATGATAAGAAATGTTACGTATTAAGAAACTATAATTCCAAAGTATTTGTCTGTCTGTTAAGATATAATATTTTTGGTTTCATATTTTAAGACTGAGGCCATGCTTTTCTCAAATCTTCCTGTTTCTATGAAGTGGAAACCAATTTTAATTAGCTGAAATTAGCAAATATGGACTATATAGTCACATTGACCCTTGTCTCTGCCAGTGTCTCACAGTAATTTTCCACTGCTTAATAATTTGTTTTTAAATTCTTCAGACTTTAATTTCAGCTTGAGTCATCTTTCTCCCTTATTACAATCCCTTTGAATATTGTGTTCTTGAGTATCAAACTTACCCGTACTACTTTGGTTCACAATTATCTTTATCATTATATACACTATATTAATAAAAAATATTTCACATCCTATGGTACACAGATCTATTCCAAATCCATCTATAGTTCTGTCAAATTTTATAATGCAGAGCTAAACACTATTATAGTCTTATCACATGATGATAGAAAATGAAAGTGTGAGAGCCTTCTTTAAATCAAAGTATTCAAGTGTATCTAAAGAGAAAACAAAAGAAAAATTAATAAGATGGATAAAATTGTATTTATTATGGAATTTATATTTGCACAGAACACTGAAAACCATAAGTAAAATGCAAGTAACAATGTGGCAATGTGTTGAAAAAAAATCTTACATCATAATTTCAACATATCAAAGTTCAACAACATAGCATATCAACAAGGGAGTTGTCATGATGAACAAATTTAGAAGATTCAAATTTGGTGTGACAACAAATTTTAACTCAGTTATTCAAATTCCGGCTAAATTATAAGAAAGTGATTTGTAAATATAGAAAGTTGTATGAACAACCATTAATCCAAACTCAAAAGTATGAGATTAACCATAACACAGAGACCAGACAAATAGTTTAGGAATAATAACACAGAGGCCAGAGAAATGATTTAAGAGGGTAATATTTGCCTTAGAGGCACTCAACCAAGGTTCAGTCTCATAGATCTGATAGGAATGGCCATTAGATAGGAGCCAAAAGCTCTGAGTACCTCCTGCATATCAATGTCAGGGTACCACTGTGATTACAAACACAAGGAATAAATAATCCTAGCTGGAACATACCCCCATACACATTTACAAACACAAGAGAAAACAAAAAATAAAGGAAAAAATAAATATAAACATGACACAAATCATAACTCTTTGAGAGACTGGGGCTTTTCTTATATACGAAAGTGAACAGGATTCAGTGAATATTTTATGCAGTAACACCAGGTAAAGGTGATATTGGCCAGTGTACAGGTCAGAACTAAAAAGCATACAAATTAATTGCATTTTCTGCCTCAGAAAACATGCTTTGGAGTCTTAAACAGTCAGCCCTACCTAGTATGAGAGACTGAGAGGAGAAGAATGAGGAATACATGAAGTTAAAGAGAATACAGCCAAATCAACTCTATCAGTCGTATATGTCTAAAGCTCCAGATTATGAATAAAGCTAAGCTTGCTCTTCCATACTGCACCATCACCTGTAAACTTCCAAATGCTCTGAGTCAGGCCATGTTGACAGAATGAACCACTCTGTTGAGTTCTGTAGGAATTTATTGCAGAATCATTCTTCAATCAATCACAAATTTATGATAACTTGTTATATGACAATAAAATCAAATAATTTCCTAGAAGCAATAGGTAAAGTAGTTAGCTTATTTATAAATTGTCAGGAAGCTGCTGGAGTCCCAACACTATCAGGACAGGAGTTCTCTTCTACCTCCTAGGCACCAGGGGAACAGATGAAAACTCACAAGTTCAGCTCAGTTCCAAAAAGGCTTTTAATAGTACAAAAGCTCTTACACAGCAATCCAATATAATGAAAGAACTCTAGCTCTGGTCATAACTTTGACCATATAAGAGAGCCCAAGTCTCCCACCAAAGAGAGAGGATCTCACCTGAGGAGTCCTAACTAACAGAAGGGAAAAAGGAAAAGGGGCCTCCAAGTTAGTCCCCTTATATTCACTAAAGTAATCCTATCTGTGATGGCGGGATCCTGTCAACAAGAACCATAAGCAGAGTGTAGAAGAGTGGTGCCACACCCTATTACAGGTATAAACAAAGGGTTACACCAAGGACTAATCCTTTTCCTCTGAGATTAGCTCTTATGTAAAACACTGGAGAGAGAGAAAGAGAGAGAGCTGATATAAAGTAATCATAATTTCATGGGCTTCATGTAATCTAGATGATACCCACAAGTTCCTTATTTATTATCTGCACCAGGGTGATTCTGAGTATCTTGTTCTCTGTATACTGAAAGGGTCACACTCGCCTGCTTGAGAGAAAACTGGTATGATCCTTCCTATAATCTTCCTATAATCTCAATGTAGCCAGGGTGGTAGTCTCCTGGTAAAATCTAACTGTCCCACGCTGGGTGCAGTGGGTATAAAGAGGAGCTGTGCCCAATCTAGAAAACATAGAAGTCCTAGTAGATGAATAATAAGTCAGAAGGTATTCAGAATCAAGGTGACTTCTGTAACTGCCACACTCTCTAGCAGTGTTTACATAAAGAGAGATCTCATTAGAATGTACCTTGGTTTATTCTAATGAGAACAAGTAGGTAGATTAAGCTGAGTAGGTAAAATAGCAAAGCTCCCAGACAAGCTAAACCTGTCATCCAACAGTAAATGTATTCTAAAGGAGAACAGGAGGGGATATATGAACAAGTAAAAACAGCATCAATACATTATTTGAGGTCTTAGTAGAAAGTCTGGGTTTTATTTTAAGAATAATGAGACATTATGAAATGGGAGTGACATGAACATATTTTGTTTTACAAAGCTGAGTTCAGTAAGAGAATGATTTCAAGAAGACTGACAATAAAGATACCAATAAGCACAACTACATGATGATAGTAATATTAGGCATACTCTATTAGTAGACAGAAGAGACATCCAAAAGGTGTTGGGGACCACTAGGGTTCCCAACAATTCCTAGGAAATGAATTCCCTATTACCTCCAAAGCCAGCAGGGAATGGATGGAAACTCAGGAATCCGGCACAGATTTAAAAGACTTTACTATATCAGGTTCTGATACACTATCCAAGAACAGGAAAAAACCCAGACTCTTGGTTTCCAGCTGGGTCCCCAGCTACTTGTAGGCCAAGATGGCACCCACCATGTGTTGAAGCCCAACAGAGAACAGAGAGGACAGAGAGAGGCAAACACCAAGGGAAGCCAAAATGGCTAAAGACCCTTCTTCTTTTCTTAGCTTCTTTTATAGACGGAAGCATGCCAAAATCTTCCAGCCCAGCCCATTGTGGGTTGGGCTATCTAGAGATGAAGCCAGGTAAATAACCCTTTTTGAAATGCAGATCTTTAGTGGGCTTTTTGGTACAAGCTCACAAAAGCTGCATCTCTGAACCAGAAAGCAGTTCAGAATGTAATTTGTAGGAAATGGCATTGATACCTTCATCATGAATATAAAGCTAGCAAATCCCAGACTCTGGATCCAACTAAGGCCCCAAATCCATCAGAATAATTCACTTTGGCATTACCTTTGGAGTCAGAGACACGTTAGGTGCACTAGAATGTCTGAAATAGGAAAATTGATTACATTATGGTTGATCCAACGTAGTCAAATACTCTTGGAATATCTACATATATGTCCTATGCAGAGACCTGTGGGAACAGAATATTGATCTGGGGTAAGCTGAGATTCATCATAAAAGTATTTATGCCTTCCACCGTGTTTTTATTTCATTGAACCTGCCATGGAGCAGGGCTGGGGGAAGGGGAGGGAACCGGGATGTTGTTGGTGGGAGATGGGCACTGGTGGAGGGACGGGTGCTGAAACACTGTATGACCAAAACCCAAACATGAACTTTTTAATTGTATATCTTTTTATTTGTATGGAGATGGGCACTGGTGGAGGGACGGGTGCTGAAACACTGTATGACCAAAACCCAAACATGAACTTTTTTAATTGTATATCTTTTTATTTGTATATCTCACGGTGGTATAATAAAATACTTAAAAAATGTATTTATGCCATATAAAATTATGAAATCAATCCAATTCTGCCCGAACTCCCATTGTGTCTGCTTCAGAGGTTCCCCAAAGGCAGGGACCAGCTCTTCACATAACCTAAGTGTGGCTGGAGGCTAAGGCTCAGTAAGGTGTGTCACCCAACAAGAGGGGTGACATCCATTGTGATGTAACTTTTAGAATTATAGCATACCAATTATATTTTAATAGATTTCAGCGAAAAGATATTGATGATTTTATAATATGGTGATATTTAATGAGGTATTAATATGTGCTTCTAAAACATGTGCAGTCAAGTTAACTAATGTGAAAAGTCAAGTTAACTTATTGTGAGAATAAGGTATGGAGTAAACATACTGTTCAAATAAAGTTGGAGAAAACTAGTCTAAACATACCAATGTCAGTGCACTCCAGTGATTACAAATATCAGGAAAATTAGTAAATGATCCTAAGTGAGAGGTACCTAGTGATAGAAAAGGATTAACCAAGAAACGCACCTACAAACTTGAGAGAAAGTTCAGCTGGGAAGGAGCTTGCCTTGCATGCAAAAAAGGAAAAGAAAGAAAAGATTGAAAAGAAAAATTAGTGCTTCTAAAATCAAGTCAAATATGTATTCTCAGAAAGAAAGACCTATATGCAGATCAGATACTTTATCTCTTAAATAAGCTGGAGACAAGTAATCACCATAGTATTTGATAACATGAAACTCCTTGTCAACTCTGATAAGTGTAATATCACTGGAATGATAGGATAGATTAATACAAGGGAGAAGTAAAATGAGAGAAAAGATTTATTTGTGGGGACGGGGAGAATGTGGCATACTAGGCTGTGTTTAGGGTTAGTGCTCTTGGTTTTTTGCTCAGGAGTCACACCTGCAAGGCTTGGGGCACCATATATAGTTTTGTTTATGGGAGAATCTGGCCAAATTCTATTCTTGAATTTACTTTCTGAATTTCTAGAACGTTGTTGATTTTCACTAGTTTGGTGTACTGCACAGCTGCTTTGCAGCCTGTGCAGCACTGGGAAGAGCCAGATGGCAGCTCTCCCTCCGTGTGTCTGAGTCTCTGCATCATGACCGACAGTCCAGAGGCAGGTGGTACTGAAAGGTGATACAGTGTCATGTAAGAAGCCCTGTCAGCAGTTCTGTAAACTACAATGCAAAAACATACACCCACCAGTCTGTCTTTTGTGCAAGCAGACTAGTGGGTAGTAGGAAAACAGGGTTGGGGTGGAGAATTAGTGGAGACAAGTGGACACGGGTAAGGGATTAGTGTTGATACATTGCATGTCTTAAATTCAATTATGAATAAGTTTGTAGTTTCAGAGTGACTAAATAAAAAGAAATTAAAAATCAAGTCCCACAAAGATGGACTCCTTTTTATATTAGTTTGGTGAGTGTTCTATACATCTTTTGATAATTGCTATACAGTCTTAACATAACCCTAAATACAAATTACAGAACATTCAGAATATTGTGAATACACATTTAGGGTTCAGATTATTTTCTATTTCTTTATTTGCTTAAATAGAAAGTCCATACAGGAATGGAGAGTTAATCCAGCAGAGAGGGTGTTTTGCTTTGCCTCGGCCAACCCAGGTTTGATCCCCAGCATCCTATATGGTTCACTGAGCACCGCCAGGAGTAATTCCTGAGTGCAGAGACAGGAGTAATCCCTGAGCATTGCTGGGTGCGACCAAAAAAGGAAAAAAATATTAAATTCATTGTACTACAATTGATATATTACATTTATAATTATATGGATTCTTCCCTTTCATTTATCTCATTCTTTCCTCCTCTCTGATTTTTCTCATGCAATGCAAAGAAAATGTTATAGAATTTGTTGTAGAATTTGCCTGTATAACATCTTATCTATTCCCTGTTTAGTGAAATTAGTAATAAACCTAATGAATTATTCATAAGTGAATTAAAACATTCTCAGAACTTGGAATTTCTTTTTAAAAGTTCTTATTAACTACTACAGTTTCAAAAAAAGGTATTAATCATATTTAAAGACATTTTAAGGTTGAAGTCGAATTTTATGTGTGATACACTGGAAATTTCAAGCACACACTCCATCGGGAAAATCATGAAGGGAAAAAGATGAAAACTCTTAACCCATGTTTTTAGCTGACAGAATCAAAAGAAACGGCGTATTTGCACTGTAAATATGTTGGTAACTGAAGTCAAAGGCTAAATACAGGCTTGAATCTGGTGACTGGAAATTTGGTAGCATTTACAAAATATTGTTTAGATTGTTAGAGGGAGATTATATCTCTGAAGTGTTGCACTTAATTGATAGAAAATGCATTTAAGATCATATAACAGCTGTGCCGCCGACCCCCATGTGGAACAGCCCATGGAGTTCCAGAGGGCAGTAAATGGCTAGGCCAGTCCCTGGTTGAGTCCGACAAAGCACCAAGGGTTCGCTCACACGTGTGTGTGTGTGTGGGGGGGTTGGGGGGCACAATGGCTGGACTTGGAAAGAGGATTTGGGGCTCCGCCTCCCATTCCCTCCACCTCCCTGGTGGCTGAGAGCTCCGAGCCACCACAGTCAGCAACCCTGGAAGAGAGACACTCTAGACCCACGGCTGCACTGCTCAGCCCCACGTGGAGCAGCCGATGGAGTTCCAGAGGGCGGTAAATGGCTCAGCCAGACCCTGGTTGAGTCCAACATATCTCCAAGGGTTCACTCAAAGGTGTATGGGGAGGCCATGCTGGCCAGACATGGAGAAGGGATTTGGGCAACTCCTCGCCTTCTTCCACCTCCATGTAGGTGGGCGTGACTGTGAGCTCCCAGCCACCAGAGTCAGCAACACTAGAAGACAGATACTCCAAACCCACAGCTGCGCTGGCATGTGGCGCTCCACTGCTGTGTGACAGCATAAGACAATAATGGAAGGACAAGGTCCTTCCCAGGATCATTCACATTGATACACTAGCCTTGTAAGAAGCCAGGGGAACCTCCACACCATGAGGGTGACCATTTTCAACACCCAGACTCCAAAGCTCTTCAGAACTCCATCCAAGAGAAAAGCCGTTCTCTCCCCATTGGGTTCATCAGTAAATGCATGAAATTAGAGCCTACTACTGAGAGTATACCAACTGTATGACAGAGCCTTGCAAGCTACCCATGTTGTATTTGATATGTTAAAAAGCAGTAATAATTATAGACCCATGACCTGAAGGAATGGATACGGCTCTTTGTTTTTGTGTTCCTGGAGCAAGCAGATGCCCTTGGGATAAACTAGTACACAGTGGGGCATTTGGAGATGTTACTGGTGCCCATTTGAGCAAATCAATGAATAACGGGAAGATAAGTGATACAAGTGAATGCTGAAAACTTTCTCTGTGCATGCAGCTGTGCGTTCCATACTCCCTTATTGTTGAGGACATGTTTAGCTAATCTGGGAGTTTTGTTTTGCTCACTCCCAGCTTAATCTTATTTAAGCCAATGTTCATTCTAATGAGATCTCTCTTCTATGTAAACACTTCTAGAGGGTGTGGCATTTACAGAAGTCACCTTGATTGTATAACTTCTGACTTATACATCTACTAAGACTTCTATGTTTTCTAGATTGGGCACAGATCCTCTTTATACCCACTGCACCCAACGTGGGACAGTTAGAATTTACCAGGAGACTACCACCCTGGCTACGCTGAGACTAAAGGTAGACTATAGGAAGGATCATACTAGTTTGCTCTAAGCAGGCGAGTGTGACCCTTTCAGTACATGAGAACAAGATACTCAGAATCACCCTGGTGCAGATAATAATAAGAGCCTTGTGGGTACCATCTAGATTACATGAAGCTCATGAAGTTAAGATGTATTACTTTATATCAGCCCCCTCTCTCTCCAGTGTTTTACATAAGAGATAATCTCGGGATTAGTCCTTGGTGTAACCTTTGTTTATACCTACAATAGGGTGTGGCACTACACTCTGTTTAGGGTTCTTTGTTGGCATGACAACCTCCCGATTGGGTTACTTTGGTGTATATAAGGGGCTGACTTGAGGCCCCTTCACCTTTTGTCTTTTGGTTCCTCAGCCTTCAGCTTTTGGCTCCTGTGGCTTTTGGCCTTTGGCTTTTGGCCTTTTGCTCTTTGGCCTTTGCTCCTTCTTCTGGGTAGGACTCAGCTCGGGTGAGATCCTCTCTCTTTGGTGGGAGACTTAGGCTCTTTTGTATGGTCTAAGTTCGGACCAGAGCTAGAGTTTTTTCATTATATTGGATTGCTGTGGAAGAGCTTTTGTACTATTAAAAACCATTTTTGGAACTGCACCGACTCGTGAGTTTTCATCTTTCTCCCGGCGTCCCTCGGAGGTAGAAGACAACCTCTGTCCTGACACTGTCGGGGGACCCCGCGCGTGCTCCCGACACCTTATGTCTATAAAAAGAACTCGTGCCTCTGCAATATATTTTAACCTTTAAAAGCTATTTAGACAAAAAAAAAATACAACTGGTGACGCTCCTTGCTCTACACTCATAATTGTCCAGGAGTTGTTCTGGGGCCCAGACAGGCTGCTAAGGTCAAAACCTGGGTCACGGTGTGCAAGGCAGGCTCTGTACCTGCCATAATCTCGCTTAGGTGCTTAATTCCGTTTTAATCATAAGAACCTCTTGTTGAGTATTCTTTCACCTTCCTATTTTTCACACATAAGAATTGATGCCTATGGGGCCGGAGCAATAGCCCAGCGGGTAGGGCGCTTTGCCTTGCACGCAGCCGGCCCATGCCGGCCTGGGTTCGATCCCCGGCATCCCATATGGTCCCCTGAGCAACGCCAGGAGTAATTCCTGAGTGCAGAGCCAGGAGTAACCCCTGAGCATTGCTGGGTGTGACCCAAAAAGCAAAAAAAAAGAATTGATGCCTATATATATGTTCTGATTCACTAGGTTATATTTTGTGTCAGTTTTTGTCTCAGGACCATGGTTAGGGGAATATTCCTGCTCTACTGCTCACATGATAATAGGAAATATCTAAGCATCATATTGGTATTCTTTAAAAACTAAAATGATAGAAAGGGAATTTAGACATAGCAGTGTTCTGTTCTTTGACATAAATATAAATAACTACTGAGAAATTTGAAGAGTTATTAATGTAGCACATGTTTTAAAATCTATATATGCTTTTGCATAAAATGGATAAAATTGGGTAATGTGCTGTTGATGATCTGTCTCTAGATGAGTAGTATTACTTAGGAACTTGAATTGGCATTATTCAGAATTCAGGGAAACATCATTTCCCTTGAGGCACCATTTTCCTCCCTTGAGTTCTCCTAAATTATAATTTACTTATTCAAAAGTTGTGCTCCACAGGAGGCTCTGGAATATATCCCTTGCCAGTGTCTCTTGCTAAAAAGTTGAGTCTTACACTTGACAACAACATATATATTTTAGTCAAATTCTCAGAGAACAATGAACTGGTGATAAATACATTAAGGATAAAATAATAAAGGGTTATCTCAGTATGTTAATAATCTGAAGAGTAGCTAATTAAAATTTGATATCTGGGGCCAGAATGATAGTCCAGTAGTAGGGCATTTGCCTTGCACTCAGCTGAAGCTGACCCAGGTTCGATTCCATGACATTCCATTGGTCCCACAGTACTGCCAGGAGTAATTTCTGAGTGCAGATTCAGAAATAACCCCTGAGCATTATTGGTCACTACTCAAAAAGCGAACTAAATAAATAAATAAATAAATGGATGGATGGATGGATAGGTAAATAAATAACTGGCTAGATAAATAAATGAATAAAATTGGAAATCTAAAGTATCTAAAGTTCTTTAAGCATTTTTTCAAAAATTACTATATTTAATAGTACTTATTTTATATCTGTAGCATACTGAATACTTGAACACTCTTTAAAACCTCAGCAGTATCACTGTATCACTGTCTTCCCGTTCATCATCGATTTGCTCGAGCGGGCTCCAGTAACATCTCCATATATCCTGTCTCATGCTAGTAGAGCCCAAGGGCATCTGTTTGCTCCAGGAAAATAAAGAGCCTCAATCCATTCCGAATGAGGTCTATAATTGTTATTGGTATTTGGCATATCAAATACAACACGGGTAGCTTGCCAGGGTTCTGCTGTGCAGGTAGCATACTCTTGTAGTCATCTCTAAGTCCAGCATTTATTGATGAACTGTTCGGCCACTCTGCGGCCGCGAGTGATGGGCTGTGATAGGCTGGTCTGCTCGGTGGAGTTCTGACGAGAGAGAAGTCCGGATGTGGAAAATGGAGGCCCTCATGGAATGGGGGGGGGGCATCTTGCTTATTGCAAGGCTCTGCTGGGGTGGCGGGCCAGGGTTAGAACCTGCCATCCCTCCTGGGCACCTTGTGAGCAGCTGGGCACAGGGAGAGCAAGTAGCAGCTCTTCCTCATGTCTGTGAGTCTCACAGACCTCAGCAGTAAGCATATAAAAATGGCAACCCGAATTAGTTTTTTTAGTGTATATCTCAAGAACCCTTTTTTCTGGAAAAAGATAGCATTCAACTTTGTACTCTACATTAAAAATAAAATCTTGCATGCTTCTACTTCATGGTTAGCACTTGAAAGAATAAA
>JAJIBD010013135.1:0-50000 GCA_021461705.1 Cryptotis parvus | reverse complement strand
ATTAAAAAATTTCCAAGGGCAATAAATAAATAAATAAATTCCAAGGGGCCAGCTTAATAGCACAGCAGGTAGGGCGTTTGCCTTGCATACGGCCTCCCCAGGTTCGATCCCTGGCATTCCATATGGTCCCCCAAGCACTGCCAGGAGTAATTCCTGAGTGCAGAGCCAGGAGTAACCCCTGAGCATCACCGGTGTGACCCAAAAAAGAAAAACAAATAAATAAATAAATGAATAGATGAGTACATATATAAATAAATAATTTCCAAGGGGCCAGAGTGATAGCACAGCGGGGAGGGTGTTTGCCTTGCATGCAGCCGACTTAGGTTTGATCTCTGTCATCCCATATGGTCCCCCACCTCGTCCCCCCCAGGAGTAATTCCTGAGCAAAGAGCCAGGAGTAACCCCTGAGCATTGATTGCTGGGTGTGACCCAAAAAGAAAAAAATAATTCCCAAAACTGTGAAGCAAATGCAGGTCCTAGAGGAGTTGTTCCTCAGGGCAGCATCTAGGAAGGCTTCCTGGAGAAGGCTGCCTAAACCTCCCAGTGCCAGACTTGTGGAGCCACTGCTCCCCCAGAGGGAATTTCAGGCTTGTCGCACTGATCCCTGACCCACTCCCACCCCCCCCAACAATCCCCCCACACACACACTTCATAGGGTGGCAGCAAAGGACTTGCATTCAGTTCTTCCCCAAGAGCGCTTGTTTCAGCACCTGGCACGTGGTATAAGTGCTACAAGTGGTCGTCATGGTTATTACTAGAAAGACCCTGGTCATCTGCATGCGGTCCACCGCCCCTTGCCCTTCCGCAGCCAGTGCCTTGCACTAACAGTGTGCGCAGCCAGCTAGGCTGCGTCCCCGGTGCATCTAGACTCAGGGATAGTCAGGAAGCCTGACCTGGACCGTGGGCCGAGACAACGTTGGGGGGCGGTGTGCCCAGACTGCGGAGTGCGGGGGCGTGGGGTGCCCTCCCGGGACGCCCTGACCTCAGGCTCCTCCTCCCGCCGGGGTCCCCGCCCTTTGCACGGTCCCGGGAGAGGGCGGGGCGGCCGCCAAGTGCAGGAAGCCGGGCGGCGGCCGGCCGGGAGCAGCAGGAGGAGGAGCGAGCGAGCGGACTGGGGTGGCCCAGAGCGGCGGGGGCCAGTACTACTTCCCCCGTAGTACCTCGCCGCTCCGCCCCGGAGTGACGCTCCCTGCTCATGGGCCTGGCCGGAGGCAGCCGGCGGGCGGCGCGGAGGAGGCGGCGGCAGGTGGCTCGCAGCAGGGCCGGAGCCGGGCCGGGCCATGGCCGCCTCGGAGCGGCTCTACGAGTTGTGGCTGCTATACTACGCGCAGGTGAGCCCGCCCCGGCCCGTGCCCGCCGTGCCCCCCGGCCCCCGCGCGCCCCGCGCCTGCTGCACCTGCGCCCCGCGCCATCCCGGCCGCGTCGCTGCGCGCGGGCGGACTCGGCTCCGCGCTCTCACGTGCGCCCCCGGCTCGCCCCGCGCCTCCCGCACGTCTACCTGGGGGACGCTCCTGGCGGGCGCACCCCTCTCCAGAGCCTTTCGGGTGGGACCCGCGCAGCCTCCGTGGTCACTTAGAGAGACCGGCCAGCACCCGGAGCGCCCGGCACTTTCCCCTTTCACTGAGGGGGAAACTGAGGCGGGGAGGGGGAAAAGCGGAAAGAAGACGGCGCTTAACTTGCTTCGGGGTTTGCCGCTCCTGAGGGTGCGCGCGCGGTGGGGGCGGTCAGGATCCATCAGCCAGGGCTCTGGGGGTCCCAGCCAGAGATCACACAGCCTTACTGCGTCTCAGTCTGGGGTCTACTAGAAACCCCACCGCACCCCCAGGAACTAGTTGGCTAAGCTGAGCTTCCTGACCTGAGGCGCCCCACCCCACTGTGGTGCGTGTGCTGTGGGGGTCTGGACCCCGCGGTCCTGCCGGAAGAGCTTTGCCTTGATACCGAGTTGTAACCCAGGAGTTTTTGAGAGGGATGGAGAGCGCCCCCGTGGGCAGCGAGTGCTCAGATGGTGGCCTCAGAATGGGAAGGCAGCCACACTTACCCAGGTGTCCTGCAAACTTTTTTTTTTGGCTTTTTGGGTCATACCCGGCAATGTTCAAGGGTTACTCCTGGCTCTGCCTCAGGAATTACTCCTGGCGGTGCTCAGGGGACCATATGGGATGCCGGGGAGCGAACCTGGTCGGCTGTGTGCAAGGCAAATGTCCTACCCACTGGACTATTGCTCCAGCCCCGTCCCACAAAGTCTTACCTCATCCAGGGCCCCCACTTCCCTTCATTCCTCCAGGCAGAGTGGGATGCCAGGGCATGCCCCCCTTAACTCAGCACCAGCTTCCCTCCCTGCACCTGCCTGGCATCACGCTCCTGGCTCAGGTGTGCCTCGGGCACAATGGACCATTGTGCACCCCTAATCTGGACACTGGAGGGAAGTTCAAGCCTAGGGTCTGTGAAGAAGCTAGCCAGCAGTCCCAGGGACCCAGACTTGGAGAGGCATAATGGCCCCTGCAGCAGGGTCAGCAGGGTGGCCCCGGCAGCTGGCCGGAGAGACCTGTTGGGGTGGGGCCCCTCTGTGAGCCCCTCAGACTCTGTTTCCCGCTCTGCCTTGTTACAGGCTGGCCAGGAGGCTGGTCCATTGCAGAGAAGGCTCCTGTGTCCCCACGTGGGTCCCCAGAGTCCACACCACAGACCCTCCGTCCCCCATCTCCTGGGGTTGGTCCTTGTGAGGAGCGAAAGTGAAAAAATTCAGGAAACACCCCCCTACCCCACCTGCCTCTGATTGCCCCTGGGGCTGGGAGGCGGACTGGTCTGCTTCTTCACCTGTTGCCAGTGGGGTGGGGTGGGAGTACTGGCCCCTGGTGTTGAGTGAGGGATGTTCTTGGTGGGTCTCCACGCTGGGGCAGGTGCCTTCCTTTCCTACAGGCTCCTTTGGGCTCCCAGAGCCTGAGGACATTCTTGGCGAGCCGAGTGCCCCTCTGGGCCAGCCCCTCCCCTGCCCAGCTCCTCACTGCAGGGCAGGTACCTGGCACAGCCTGGCTGCTCCCTCAACTTGGAAGCCTGTGCAGGCAGGGGCGGCCTGGGGCCGGCAAACAAATCCAGGATGTGAGGCCGGGAGGGGCCGGCGCTGGGAGAGGAAGCTCAGGCCACCGGGGCGCTACCTTCCTGCTGCTCCCTCTGCTCCGGAACTCCGTCCCCACCCTCGGGGCTGGTCCCAGCGACAGGGCAGCCGCTCTCCCCTGCGTGTGCCTGACGGGAGTCGGAGTCGGAGGAGGTGTGGGGAGGAGTCCCCTGGGCGGGCCAGCCTCCCTGTCAGAACGCATCCCCAATACTGCCCCTCCCTTCAGCTCTGAGCGCTGACATCAGCTGGCAAACCTGTTCCCCAGTTGTAGGTCTAGGTCCGCTCCAAGAAGCACCCCACTTTCTGCCCTCCCCTGCCCTTGCGGACCCCAGGCTCAGTCCCACCCATCTATGTCTATGGGCCTGGGGCTGCCGGTGAGGGTGTGGGGCTCCCCCAGAACACCCAGTACTTAGAACAGCTCTCAGGCCCCCAACCCCCACCCTGGGGAAAACCAAGGCAGGGTTGAACCAGGTCAGTGCCCGAGTCTGGGGTGGATACCAGCGGAGCTCTTGCCTCACTTTCCACCATGGTCTCTGAGCCAGGGCTGTTCCTGGGCACGGAACCCTCAGGGGGTCCTGCACCCCAGGATGCGTAAGCTGTCTCCCTGGTACAAAGCTTCTCCCCCTGTTTGGGGAGACCTTCTTGGCCTGTGTGCCCAGAACAAGCAGGGTCTGCTCAGTCCATATTTTACGCCCAACCCTCAGCTGGCCACGTTCCTCAGAGTTTGCTGGAAGGTACTGGCTGAGGACACTGGCATTAGCCGGAGGTGTCGGCTGGAGGGTTCCCTGGAACCCCTCGGGAAGGGGACCAGTGACTGAGGGGACCAAAAACTTCAGCATCTTGTCAGGAGGGTGGGGGGCAGGGAGCAGGAGAGAGCTGCCAGGGAGGTCTGAGGGGGCTGGGGGCCATCTCACTCCCCAGGGCTCCCCATGAAGGAAGGGGGAGAGGATGAGGAGACTGGGAACAGCCCCACCTCGCGGGTTGCATCACATAAAGTAAGATGCAGGTTTTCAGACTGAAGCAGGGAAGGTCTTGTGGCCCGGGAAGAGGCAGACATGGGGTCACAGGCGGAGAGGCGGACTTACCCTCCCCTATGCCTTGAGGACGCTGAGCCCTAGGATTCTGGGGAGGTGACCAGATCTGTGCCTCCCTGGTCCCTCACCTGGAACAGAGGACCCACCCTCCCAGAGCTGCTCAGAACCTCCCCTCCTGTGCCTCAGTGTACCCCAATCACACAGCAGTGAGAAGGAAGGAGTAGTCTTTGGGGTGCAGGAGCCCCTCAAACACAGCAGACCCTGGGGAAGGGAGATGGGCAGAGGGGAGGGAGGGAGCCCCAGCAGCGTGCTGGGGGGGAGGGGCTAGTAATCACTGGGGTTGTTATGGCAACTGGGGAGCTGATGTGGAAGTGTGGGGTCCCTATGGAAAACAGGGTTGGTTACTATGGGGACCCTGGGAGGAAATTCCTGGTTTCCATAGTGATAGGACAAGAGCAAGGTTGAGCCCTGCGGTGTGACAGAAGCCAGGGGGTCACCCCCCCCCCCTCCTCCCAGGTGGGGACAGACCAGCACCTTCCTGTGGGGCCCCTCGGCACTGACTAGTCCTCCTTGATGTGCTCTCCCCGTGAGATGAAGTGGGGATAGGCCTCACCCTCCCGGGTCCCACTTCTGCCTGTCTGTCCCAGGAGGCGCAGCCTCCTCTTTCAAACTCAAACCTGTGTCCACCTCTAGCCTGGGGCCCTCAGCATACTCCCCTGTTGTCCTACCCTGACCTGCTGGGACCCCTGGCCAGGGCAGGGCCTGAGATTTCTCCCTCTCTGCCCTGCAAGGCAGAATCCAGGCTCAGGGTGGAGCTTGCAGGTGGTGGGCAGCAGAGCTGGACCCCTGTGCTGAGTCTTCGCACGCTTGCGCCCCACGGGTCCTGAGAGTTCCCACCAGAGCTGGAGAAGGCCTTCTGAGAGGAGCGGGGTGCCCGGCACAGGGCCAGCCCCAGCCTCCTACAGCAAGTGCTGGTGACCCTCACCCTCTCTGGGTCCTGACTTTTTTTTTCTTTTGGGGGTCACACCGGCAATGCTCAGGGATTGCTCCTGGCTCTGCACTTAGGAATCACTCCTGGCAGTGCTCGGGGACCATATGGGATGCCGGGATCGAACCCGGGCCAGCACAGGCCAGCTGTGTGTAAGGCAACCGCCCTACCCGCTGGGCTATCGCTCCAGCCCCTGGGTCCTGACTTTTATTGCCCTTGATCCAAGCCAGGCTGAGGCCTTGCAGGAAGAAGAGCAGGACACACAGCTTTCTCCAGCATAGCCTTAGACACCCCTCAGCACTCCCATCCCAGCCCAGGGCCTACAAAGTCTGACTTGGGTGGGCGAGCAATAGAACAGCAGGTGCTTACCTTGCATGCAGTCAATTCAAGTTTAATTCCCAGCATCCTATAGGGTCCCCCAGCACTGCCAGGAGTAATTCCTGAGTGCAGAGCCAAGAGTAGCTCCTGAGCTGCTGGTTGTGACCCACCCCCAAACAAAACCAAAACAAAGGCTGCCTTGATAGCCAGAATGGGCCTGTCAGAGCCGGTGGGGCTGGACAGATAGTAGACACGATTCTCAGGTTAGAATTGAGGTGTTGGGGCCGGAGCAATAGCACGGCGGGTAGGGAGTTTGCCTTGCATGCGGCCGATCTGGGTTCGATCCCTGGCATCCCATATGGTCCCCTGAGCACCACCAAGAGTAGTTCCTGAGCGAAGAGCCAGGAGTAACCCCCTGAGCGTTGACAGTTGTGTTCGAAAAAAGCCAAAAAAAAAAAAAAAAAAAAGAAGAATTGGAGGTGTTGCAGGGGCCAGAGTACAGCAAGTAGGTGTTTGCTTTCTAAGCAGTCAACCCAGGTTTGATCCCCAGCATCCCATAGGGTCCCCTGAGCACCACCAGTAGCAATTCCCTAGTGCAAAGGCAGAAGCAACCCCTGAGCACCTCTGGGTGTGACCCAAACACAGAAAGAAACATGGGCGTTGGGGGTGAGGTGTTGTAGTGTAAGGACCTGCCGGTCCGGGTGGCCAGTATAGGTACAGGCCGCAAGGAAGCTGGTCGGTGCCTGCTTGGGGACCCGGTGCCCCAATGCAGGGAGCAGGAGGCATGTGTCGGACAGGAAGTTATGTCTTAGTGGCTTTAGGGGGCTTAGGTGCCACACCTGATGGGGCTGGGGCGGTTACCATATGGGGATCAGACCCAGGTCAGCCAATTGCAAGGCAAGTGCCCTCCTTGCTGCATTCTCCGTCTGGCGCCTTAGCTGTGTCCCCTGGAGGCCAGTGATGGCAGGGGTGAGGGCAGACAGCCAGGACAGAGGAAGACGGACAAAGGTGTGAGGCTGTCCTGTCCCCTGGGTCTGCAGCATGAGAAGCGGGTCAAAGAGCTGAGATTCTCTTGATCCCAGGAGGGGGATCAAGTCCAACCTTGGTTCCAGCGCCCCAGCTGCCCGCCTCCACCCCCGCCACCTTCAAAATTAATTTCTGGTCCACAAGCCCCACCCAGAGCACAGTGGCCCTACCCTACTGTGCCCCAGGCCCCACCCCTCCTGATGCTGGGCAGGCCCCTCACAGCCTCTCCTGCAGGGCCCTGGGTGCCCCTGGCACCCCCACCCCCACATCCCTGCGGTCTGCTGGGAGGAAGCGGCCCCCCTCCCTGACAGTGACTCCTGCGCTCCCTGCCCAGGCCGGGTCAGGGAGGGGACGTTTCCCGTTCGTACCGAACTTTCCCTGGCGTCGCCAGACTGGGGTTCAGCACTGCCCCTCTTGCCCATGGAAACAGCTCTGGGTCCAGGGGTCCAGGTAACTAGCCAGGGTGGGCAAAGATTCCAGCAGCAGGTAGGATCTCCTGCCTGTCCTTGTTGGGGGCATGCATATGTCGGGGATGCACACAGGTCTTCCTGGCTGATGAGGGACGAGTGCCTTGATGCACAGTCCAGGAGGGCCTTCTGGAGGTGGTGGCCACTTAGCAAGGAGAAGCAGCCAAGCCTGCGGCTTTGGGAGGAGGTGGCAGGTGTTGGCGAGCTCTCCAGCCACCCTACCAGAGTGGGCGTCTGCCACAAGCTGGTCCTGTGTGCCCTTAAGCCCCCTCCCCTGCCCATGTCAGGCATCCCTGGTCCCTCGGGTCAGGGAGGTGGGGGCAGAGGTTGTGAGTCTAAGGAAGCAGATGGGGGGGCGTGGGAGTGATGTCAGTGTGGACACCATCCTCGGATTCTGACCTTCCAACTTCCTGTGTTTCCTCTCCCCCTCCCCGCGTCTCTGACTCCATTCCCCACCACCTGTGTCCGCCTGCATGTCCCCCCACACCTCCTTCCCCTGCAGAAGGACCTGGGCTACCTGCAGCAATGGCTGAAGGCGTTTGTGGGTGCCTTCGAGAAGAGCGTGCTCACTGTCGACACTGGAGCCCCCGCAGGTGAGGCTGAAGCCCCATGGCCACTGGGCCAGAGCAGGGAGGTTGAGGGGTCTTCAGGGGTCCCTGTGACTGCCTCCCACCAATACAGGCCGGAGGAGACGGGACTGGAGATGCCGCCGCTGCCGCTGGACACGGTGCAGGTGCTGGCCCAGCAACTGGCCACAGAGGAGCTGGAGCAGGTGTTGCTGCGGCTGAAGCTGTTTGTCATCCTCTGCAGGTGAGGCCGGCTGTCCCCCAAAGTGGGCAGCGGGGGTCTGGGGGCTGTGGGGGGCCAGGGCATAGGATTGGGCACTCTTTGGTCATTTGCTCCCCAGGAACCCAGAGAATGTGGAAGCAGGTTGGGGCCAGGTGCTGGTTCCCCAGGTGCTGGCATTGCTCACCGCGTGGTGGCTGAGGTGAGGCGGGGTTCAGTGTACCGGGCTGGAGGGGTATGGCAGGGGGCCAGGACCCAGCTTACCCCCCTCCCCCTGCCCACCACAGCTAAAGGAGCCCCCGGCCCCGCAGGGAGGGTGTCAGACCACTGCTGGAGACAGTGGGCTTGCACGCCCTGCTTCTTTGTGAGGGTCTGTTTGACCCCTACCAGACCTGGAGGCGCCAGCACAGCGGGTGAGACCTGACGCATGGGGGTACCAAAGGGTGGGGGCAGCGAGAAGGAGTCTGAGGACTCAAGAGGTGGGGGGCTGTGTGCAAAATCACCCAGGCGGGATGAAGAACCTGGCCCCATCTGGCCCCCTACCCCGCCCCAGGGAAGCCATCAGCCTCAAGGAGAAGAGCAAATACAAGTTCCGTCCTGCGGCTCTGCCTGGAGAATTCAACACCTTCTTCAGAGGTCGGGCCCCACCCCCTGCGCCCCTTCTCCTCCCCTCCCCTGCAGAACAGGACCCCTTCTAGTGGTGGATACAGGGCCTGGGAGGTGCCCAGGAATTTGAGGGGAAAGAAAGGGCATGTCAGGGCCAAAGGAGGAATTTCTCTTGCGGCTGGAGGGAGTCCTCTATCCCACAGGGGAGGGGGCCTCTGTTTCCTGCTCTTCGCCTGGGACCTGCCTGTCACTAGCACCTGTCTGATCAGGATGATCTCTCTTTTTTATTTAACCCCAAGCAATGCTGGGGAGTTGGGGAGCTGTTACTGACCCTCCTCTGTCCAGACAGTTCAGTGCTTGGGTCTGGCAGTGTGCTAGGACCCAGCAGGGCTAGGGGTGATGCAGAGGTGCAGAGTTGGGGGCAGAGCCCATGAGTGGCTCTGGCCTCTGTATTTGACACTGTGGTTTACAGTGTAGCAGCCAGTTGCTATGTTGTAAACCTTCTCTTATACCTGGACACCTGCTCTTAGAGCCAGTAGTATTCCCTTGTGTATTTCGAGGGTTACTCCTGGCTCTGCCTCAGGAATTACTCTGGCGGTGCTCAGGGGACCCTTATTTTTTTATCTAAGTCATCTGTCTGTTCTTGGACACTTGGATTGTTGCTAGATTTTGACTGCTGTGGATAGTGCTGCAATGGACATAGGGGCAAATATGTCTTTCCTGAGCATTTTTTTTTTGCTTTTGGGGTCAATGCCAAGAAGTGGAATTGCTAGGTCATATGAACCTTCTTATATTTCTTGTAGCCTCAGCTGCCCCCCTGGACACTGTGTCCGAGGTGTCTCCACTCGTTGATGGAGGGACCCCAGGACACTGCTGACCCTCCTCTCCTGTGGCCCGTTAGGATGCCCCTGGGGTACTCTGCAGGCGTTCCCCTAGCCTGACTGCTGTTTGGAAACACTGGGCTTTACCGTTCATAAGGCAGCTCCTCCTTCCCCCGAGGCTGCTGCTCTCTCAGACCCCACCTCCAAGGCCACCCCCAGCAGCTCATGACCCCCCATGCCAGGGTCAAGCCAGCCCTGCCCCTACCCCACACCCCCACGTAAGCTTTCTGCTGCCTGCTCCGTGCTGGATGGAGGCGGGTTTGGGGAAAGGGCACATAGACGCAGGAAGCCCCAGCAGAGGCCCTGGGGACTTCAGGTAGCTGCTGCGTCCTGGGATTCTAGGAGCCAGCCCCCCCCCCCCCTCGGCAGCCACACCCTCACAGGACTGAGCTTTGCTCCTGAGGAACTGCAGTCCCAGAGGGCTGTGGGGAAGTGGGGTCGGGGGAGACTTGTTCACCAAGGCACCCCCCCCAACTTGGGGACCAATGAGGTTCTCGGGTGCTCAGGGGTAGGCTTCAGGCTCCCAGAGAAGCACTGTGCCCCTCTCAGATGCCCGTACAGAGCCATGATATATTTGATTTTATTGTTATTATTTTCGGTTCTAGGGCCAAACCTGGTGGTCCTCTGGGTTTACTTCTGGCTCTGTGCTCAGGGATCACTCACTCCTGGCAGGGTTCAGGGAACCTAATGGGGTGCTGGGGATCTATATCTATATTTATATCTAATCCGTATCTATACAATATATTTTATAGATATTATATATACATAGCTATTATATATAAATACATATATTTTATATATAATATACACTTATATATTATAGATAAAACAAGAGCAACAATATAAAATGTAAAAGCAAACAAATATACATAAATATTTTTATATTTAAAAACAATATAAAAGCGAACAAATTATGTGTGTGTGTGTGTGTGTGTGTGTGTGTGTGTGTGTGTTTTTTTTGGGCCACACCACCCCGTGATGCTCAGAGTTACTCCTGGCTCTGCACTCAGAAATTACTCCTGGTGGTGTTTGAGAGACCATATGAGATGCCAGGGATAGAACCCGGGTTGGCCACTTGCAAGGCAAACGCCCCTACCTGCTGTGCTCTGGCCCCCTATATATAATTTTTTTCTTGTATGTTTTTATTTTTCGGGCCACACCAGGCATTGCTCAAGGGTTACCCTTAGCTCTGCACTCATTCCTGGTGATGCTCGGGGACCATTTGGGATGCCAGGGATCAAACCTGGATTAGTCACATGAAAGCCAAACACCCTACCTGCTGTACTCTTTCTCTGTCTATATCCATGATATATTTTAGATCCCCCTCCCCGTTGGCACAGGCCAGCCGAGGTCTGTCACGTGTTGTCCCCTATCCTGTACCCTGAGCCCAGACCTGCCGCTGCCTGACACTTGAGCCTGAGTGGCGCTGTTCTCCCCTCCTCCAGACAGCCTGCACAATGCGGGTGTTTGCCGCCGGCCCTTGCTGCTGCGTCTCATCCACCTGTTCTGCGCAGTCCTTGCAGGGGGAAGGTAGGCCAGCTCCTGCCTCCTAGGAATGCCGTGGGAGGTGGTCTCGGGGCCATTCTGCCGGGTGAATAGATGCCCACTGCCCATCTCTGCCCTCACCCACAGGAGAATGGGGCAGGTGGCTGTGAGTGCCGGCTCGGTGCAGGGCCTGCTGGAAGTGGGTGCGTGGCTGGGGCCAGAGGCCAGCCCAGGACCCCGCCTCCTCCCACTGGCCCTGGAGGCCCTTGGTGGGTTCAGTCCATGTGCTGCATGCCAGCCGGGCACCCCCCGCGGCCCAGAGCTTCGCACCCTGCTCGAGGGCTACTTCCGTGTCCCTCAATGCCGACTGGCCAACTGGGCCAAGCCCATGCTGTGAAGAATCCCCTCATCTCTCGGGGGTCAGCATGCTCGGTGGGTCTGCATGCCAGGAGGGGAGCATGCTTGGGGTGGTCTGTGCACCGGGAGGGGGAATGCAGTGGGAAGAGGGAGGCTGGCCTGGACGGTGTGGGGAAGAAGCTTAAAGGTTGAGGAGATTTTTTTTTTTTTTTTTTTTGCTTTTGGCAATGCTCAGGGGTTTCTCCTGGCTCTGCACTCAGGAATTACTCCTGGCGGTGCTGGGCGACCATATGGGATGCCGGGATCGAACCCAGGCCGGCATGGGCCAGCCGCATGCAAGGCAAACGCCCTACCCACTGGGCTATAGCTCCGGCCCCAGTTGAGGAGAGATTTTTAAGAACAAAATTGTTGAGGCTATCACATTTGATAGTGCTTGGGAGTTTCTCCTGGCCCTGTGCTCAGGGGAGCCTCACAGTAGTGCTCAGAGGGCCATGTGGACTGGACTTTGAGCCTGGATCTCTTGCATGCAAAGCACATGCCTAGCCCTTGGAGATGGGAGGGAGGGAAGGGTCAGGAAGGGCCTGACCCTTGCTGCTTCCACAGACGCCATCCCCATGATGCTGGCCTGCGAGGACCGGCCAGTGCTTCAGGCTACCTTCCTCAGCAACAATTGCTTCGAGCACCTAACCCGTCTCATCCAGAATAGCAAGGTGGGTGTTATTTGTACAGCAACCCTATGGAGGTCCAGAGGACAGGCAGGGGTCTGTCTCCAGGGCGAGGGACCTCTCTGTGGGGCGGCGGTGCAGCTCACCTTACACACCTGGGCAGGACGGGGGGAGGGCCTTGGCTGGCAGGAGGGAGAGGTCCTTGGCTGGCGGGCAGGATGGGCCGAAAAGTCCTTGGCTGGTCTGAGGCATGGGCCTGGGTCCGACTCCCTGGGCCCTTGGGTGGGCCAGTGCCACCGAAGTGCAGGAGGACTCTGGACCTCCATAGGGTTGCTGTACAAAGTTGGGGTCCTGGCCCCTTATTTCCCTGTCCTACAGCCCTAAGCAGAGGGTCAGGCTGGGGGGGTTTCTGCTGTGTGAGGCCAACCTCTCCCTGCATGTGGCCATGTTCGCTCTGTCCCTCTGAGCAGGGGCCAGACACCCACCTCCCACTCTTCCTGTGCCCAGCAGACACTCTCCTAGCATACCCCTCTCTCTGGGCAGAGCCCTGGCATCTCCCTGGGTCCTGCTCTAACTCACCTCATCTTCCTCCTCTTCTCTCTCTGCCTCCTCCACCCCGTGCCTCCCACCTCCCACAGCTGTACCTGCAGGCCCGGCGCCCCCTGAGGGGGGACAGTGACCTGGCTACCCGGTTACTGACCGAGCCCGATGTACAGAAGGTACCACCCCGGGGTTGACTGGCTCAGCTCTGCCTCCCTGGGCACCCACCCCTGGCTCCTTTTTGAGCCCTTTCTGCACAGGCAGGGGGGACGGACAAAGGGCTGCGTATGGCCTGGTGATGCCTTGCAGGGGTGGGTCCCCATGCCCCAGCACCCTCTGTCCAGGGCCCTTCCCTGGGTGGGCTCAGGAGTAATCTGCACCGGCGTACAATCATGGGGGAGCTGGTTTGGAGCCGAATGGAACCTTCGAAAACCAATGTCGTAATTGGGAGGGTCTGGGTCACACATAGAGGAACACAGGCCCGGGTCACTTCTTCCCTGGGGTCTTGTACCTTCTCTGAGTAGGTCCCACTGTGTCATGCAGTGCAGGAGCTCTACCAGTGTCGGTGGAGGCTGCGGCCCCCACCTGGCTGTCTGTAGAAGGCAGCCTGGGGTGTGGGCACCTGGCTGTTCCCTGGGTGCCTGTGTCCATCCCACACTAGCAGCAGGCGGCAAGGGTGACCACTCCTTGCTTTTGTAGATGAGGAAGCTGAAGCCTGGAGGGGGCAGAAGGCTTCTTGCATTCCCTGGGGAGTTAGGCAGAACCCGCACCAGGAGCCCTCTAAGCCAAAAGCGTGACCTGGCCGCTGCTCACCAATTCCTCATGCCCCCCTGAGCCTGTACCTACTTGGTCAGGGCGGGGCTAGTGTCCAGCCTGCCCTGGATCTGGCCACAGGGGTCTCCACAGGTAGAAGGGACCGGGTAGGACTCAGGTCTCGAAGGTTCTTCTGGTTCTTACATGCCGTGATTAATTATCCCCAAGCCCCCGGCCCCCTGCAATCATACTGGGTGAGGGGCACTCGCTGACCTGCCTGCACATGGGATTGGCTGGGGTGGGTTGGGCCAGAGTCCTGAGGAAGTGGGAGGCCTGTGGCAAGCCCCTATTGTTGACCCACCTGGTGAGGCCCTGTTCAGCCCTGGTTTCTGCCATGCAGCTGGGCCTCCTCCCAGCAGTTTAGGCTGGGAGTTGAGGGCTTGGTGCCCAGCACCCACTTGCCACGCTCTCAGGGCCTTGGCACACCCAGCTCCCTACCCTGCACCCTATTTCTGCAGGGCCCCCACTGTGGCCCCTA
Organism: Cryptotis parvus; assembly: GCA_021461705.1. Taxonomy (NCBI): domain Eukaryota; kingdom Metazoa; phylum Chordata; class Mammalia; order Eulipotyphla; family Soricidae; genus Cryptotis; species Cryptotis parvus. Next base: position 36,447 of record JAJIBD010013135.1, on the reverse strand, counting down.
GCACCTGCCTCTCCTGACAGCCACTTCTTCCAACAAGGTTCTGGACCAGGACACCGATGCCATTGCAGTCCACGTCATCCGGGTGCTGACCTGCATCATGAGCGGCTCCCCTTCAGCCAAGGTGAGCGAGGCGCGTGGGAGCAGACTGGCCACTGTTCCCAGGGTCCACCTGGAGGTGGCTGTAAGAACCACTGGGCTGGGAGGGCACTCTGTCCTGCCCTCTGGAGTGTGGGGCTAGCTCAGGGCTGGCTATGCTCATTGGTCCATCCTGGGAGCTGGGGACACAGGGTCAGGGGCCTCGGGCCGACTGTCCACAGCCTTTGTTGATTTTTTTTTTTGGGTCCCCGGCGCTCAGGGTTTCTCCTGGCTCTGCGGCTCAGGAATCCTCCTGGTGGTGCCGGGGGCCTATGGGTGCGGGGGTCGCCCGGCGGTGGGCCGGCCGCGGCAACCACCTACCCGGGCATCCCCGCCCAGTTGTATTTTTTCTATGGGAGGTCTTGAAGACCTCCCCAAGCATGTCCGGGGGCCACTTTGAATATACTTAGTCCAGGGGCAATGCAGGCCTGATGGGTCTGTGCTCGGGCCTGGTGATGCTGGACCACACCCAGTGGTGCTCAGGGTCCATGTAGTGTCAGGGGTCAAACTCTGGGTCTCGTGTCTGCGTAGCTTCAGTCCTCCGCGGTGACCTCACACCCCTGCCTGCCAGCACTGCAGGTATGCAGGGGCACACACCCGCTTGCTCACTCTGCCTCCCCTCGCCCCCACGGCACAGGAAGTGTTTAAGGAGCGCATCGGTTACTCTCACCTGCAAGAGGTCCTGCAGAGCCACGGCCCCCCACCCACCGGCTGCTGCAGGAGCTGCTGGACATGGTGAGGGCCTGGGGGTGTCTTCAGCTGTGTGGGCCTGACCATGGAGTGTCAGGGGATGCGTGGCCGGCCCACATGTGTCAGCGTCATTAGGGGAGGACGCTGGACTCTTGGGGACCCAGAAGTCAACTGCTGTTAGCAAGTTGGGGATCATCCTGGTAGCAGGCAGGCAGGGTGTGGGTCTGTTGTTACCGAGACACCCACACACCTCTGGCTCTCCTGAGTTACAGCCCGGCGCGGGTGGGCGTAGCTGTGCCCCAGCAGGTGCAGGTGGCCAGTGCATAGAGTGGCCCCTGGTGGCAGGTGGCCTGCTCCACGCCATCTGCCCGGAAGCTATCCTCATCTCTCTGCCCACAGGCAGTGGAGGGTGACCACAGCGCCTGCCCGCCACCCCCCATCCGCAACGAGCAGCCAGTGCTGGTGCTGACCAGGTGGCTGCCGGCCCTGCCCACAGCAGAGTTGCGACTCTTCCTGGCCCAACGCCTCTGGTGGCTCTGTGATAGCTGCCCGGCCAGCCGTGCCACATGCGTGCAGGCCGGCCTGGTGGGCTGCCTGTTGGAGACACTGGGCACAGGGGCTGCCCTGGGTGCCCGCTGCCAGGAGCAGCTGTTGGTGCTGCTGCAGGCACTGGGCCGCGTGGTCACTCAGGCCCCTGGAGCTGCGTCGCCTGCTACGCCCCCTGCCAGGGATGGAGTCGGGAATGCCCATCACGCCGGTGCCATCATCCGGGCATTATCGGGCATGGCCCGGCACCAGGGGCCTGCACGCCGCGCTACTTTGATCTCACACCCAGCATGGCGGGGATCATGGTACCTCCCGTGCAGCGGTGGCCGGACCAGGCTTCACCTTTCATGCCTGGCTCTGTTTGCACCCCACGGCCACGGCACCTGGCCTGGCCCCTGGCCGGCCACTGCAGCGAAAGCAGCTGTATAGGTAAGTGTCCGCCGGGGCCAGGCCGGACCTGGATGGCAGGAGAGCGCCTGGGTGTAACCGCCAGGGCTTTTCCCCAGTTTCTTCACCAGCAATGGCTCAGGGTTTGAGGCCTTCTTCACGGCCGCTGGGACACTGGTGGTGGCTGTGTGTACCCGGAAGGAGTACCTGACCTTGAGCTTGCCCGAAGTGTCCTTTGCTGACTCGGTCTGGGTGAGCCTCCACTGTCCTATGGCCCAAGCAGGGTTCAGCGTGTGTGTATTTGTGCGTGTCTGTGTGTACCAGTCTGTGTACATGCATATCTGTGCCTGTGTGTGTGTGTGTGCGCGCATGCATGTGTATGTGGCGGGGAATAAGTACCAGTCTCCTGCCTGATGGAGTTCCTTCCTTCCTTTCTAGCACTGCGTGGCCATTGTCCATGTGTCTGGGCGCCTGCCCTTCAGCCAGAACCTGGTCCACGTCTACAAAGACGGCCATCTGGTCAAGACAGCAGCCCTGCGCCTGCCCCCTGCCTCAGTGAGGTGTGCTGGGCGGGGCTGGGGAGCATGGGAAGCTGGGAGGAGGGGGAGGGTGTGTGGGGACCCAGAGCCCCCACTCCCACTCTTCTGGTATCCTCTGGAGCACGGGCAGATGTGGGCGCAGTGGCAGTCCAGGCTTCTCGGTGACCTGACCACACCGTCCCTGCCCCCACAGCCCTTCTCCTCCCTGCTGCATCGGCTCTGCTGGGCACCGCACCACCACCACCACCACGGGGCTGCCCACGCCACCAGTGCCTGCCGCCATGGCGCACTCTCACCCCTCCCTCACCCGCCTCCCAGTCCGTCCCAGCCACTGCAGGGCTTGGCTGGGGGTCGGGGGCTGGTGACCCCCTTCAGGAGGGGTGGCATCAACTCCACTCTGCGGGCACTCAGGACACAGGGGGGGGGCAGCCCCACGTCCTTGGAGGGCGAGCTGGGGGGCCGTGGCCATCTTCCACGAGCTAACTGCCTGCCACAGCCCCTGCGGGCACTCTGCACCCTGGGTAAGCAGCCCCCTTACCCAGCCCCACCTCCCCCACCCCATCACCTCAAGGGGCTAGGAGATGCCCGGGCCAGAAACAAGGTCCAGGAGTGGAAAAGTTGTCCCGGGAGGTTGCGGTGGGTGAGGTTTATCAGGTCTGAAGCCCTGTCCCCGCTCAGGGCCCAACGAGACAGCCCCCTTCAAGCCCGAGGCTGAGCTGCACGATCTGGGCACCAAGCTGCTCCTCCATTACTCACCACAGGTATTTTGTGGGTGGGCGCCAGTGCTGTCCCCACACTCCCCCAGTCTCTCGGGCATCCCTTCCTCCCTCTGACCCTGCTCACCCCCTGTCCCCAGGCCTGTAAGAACAACATCTGCCTGGACCTGTCCCCTGCTCACGGGCTGGATGGCCGCCTGACTGGCCACAGGGTGGAGACATGGGATGTGAAGGTGGGTGTGCAGGTCCCTGTGTGCCCAGTGGGTGGTGCTGGAGAGCCCCAAGCCTACCTGAACCCTGAGGGCTGTCCCCGTCTCCAGGATGTGGTGAACTGTGTGGGGGCATGGGAGCCCTCCTACCGCTGGAGCAAGTGGCCGAGCAGCCCCAAGAGGCCGAGGCCGGTCCCACCGAGACTCATGACCTGGTGGGGCCTGAACTGACCCCTCTGGCCACAACAGCTCTGGCCTGCTGCTGCCCCGGGGCAAGTCCTCAGGTCAGTTCCCTGGGTGGGAGCGGGGCTCGCCTGCTGGGGGCTGGGGGCCCGCAAGAGTAGCTGATGGTTTCTGCTCCTTCTGCAGAGGAGCGGATGGAGAGGAACCGGTGGCGGCCTTCCTGCTGATGCTGCGGCACTTCCTGCAAGGCCACACGGTCAACCAGGACAGCCTGGTGCAGTGCCAGGGGCCGGCCATCCTCGGGCCCTCCTGCGCAAGGTGGGGCCTGTGGGAGAAGGGAGGAGCCTGATGCCGCCATGCCCCTCCCCACGGAGTCAGGGAGTCTCCCAGGGAAAGTGGCATTTGAGTGGGGCCTCTGACAGGCCAGAGGGGTGTCAGAGGAATGTCCAGGGGAAGCACCTGCCTGGGCTGGAGCAGGCTGGGAGCTCCCCTCAGACAGCAGAGGGCTGGAGCAGGCTGGGAGCTCCCCTCAGAGACAGCAGAGGGCTGGAGCAGGCTGGGAGCTCCCTTCAGAGACAGCAGAGGGCTGGAGCAGGCTGGGAGCTCCCTCAGAGACAGCAGAGGGCTGGAGCAGGCTGGGAGCTCCCCTCAGAGACAGCAGAGGGCTGGGGCAGGCTGGGAGCTCCCCTCAGAGACAGCAGAGGGCTGGAGCAGGCTGGGAGCTCCCCTCAGAGACAGCAGAGGGCTGGAGCAGGCTGGGAGCTCCCCTCAGAGACAGCAGAGGGCTGGAGAAGGCTGGGAGCTCCCCTCAGAGACAGCAGAGGGCTGGAGCAGGCTGGGAGCTCCCTCAAAGAGACAGCAGAGGGCTGGAGCAGGCTGGGAGCTCCCCTCAGACAGCAGAGGGCTGGAGCAGCCTGGGGAGCTCCCCTCAGACAGCAGAGAGGGCTGGAGCAGCCTGGGAGCTCCCTCAGAGAGCAGCAGAGGGCTGGAGCAGCCTGGGAGCTCCCCTCAGACAGCAGAGGGCTGGAGCAGGCTGGGAGCTCCCGTCAGAGACAGCAGAGGGCTGGAGCAGGCTGGGAGCTCCGTCAGAGACAGCAGAGGGGGCTGGAGCAGGCTGAGAGCCCCCCTCAGAGACAGCAGAGGGCTGGAGCAGGCTGGGAGCTCCCGTCAGAGACAGCAGAGGACTGGGCAGGCTGGGAGCTCCCCTCAGAGACAGCAGAGGGCTGGAGCAGGCTGGGAGCTCCCCCCAGAGACAGCAGAGGGCTGGAGCCAGAGTACAGTGGGGAGGGTGCTTGCCTGGCCCGGGCCAACCTGGGATTCATTTCCGCACCCCATATGGTTTCCCGGGCCCTACCAGGAGTAGTTCCTGAGTACAGAGCCAGGAGTAACCCCTGAGCACTGTGGGTGTGGCCCCACAACAAAACAGACAGTAGAGAGCCCCCTCAGGGTGTGCGCTGCAGATGCCTGTCTGCTGCGGGACAGCAGCAGGATCCCGCCAGCTTGCAGTAGCTCCTTGTCCCTCTGCAGGTCCCCAGCTGGGTCATGGACATGAACGCGTGCTCATGTCTGCCCAGCTGTTGATGGAGCAGGTGGCCTCCGAGGGCAGCGGGCCTCCTGCACCTGCTCCACCAGCACCTGCTCTTCAACTTCCATCTTTGGACGCCCAGTGACTTTGCTGTGCGTCTGGGTACGGACGGGCCTGGGGTTTGGACGTGCCGCTGGGCAGGTGGGAGGTAGAGGTGAGAGCTGGAGAAGGGAGCAGCCCCCTGTGGGGAACTGTGGGAGCACCTGAGGGACCGTGGCGCTGCCCTGGGGGAGTCCACCGGGGGCCCGGCCTGTCCTGGAGGCTGGTGGTTTGAGCCACCTGCTGATGCCCACTCAGGCCACATCCAGTACATGGCCAGCATCATCCGTGAGCACAGACAGAAGCTGCGGAAGAAGTACGGGGGTCCAGTTCATCCTTGATGCTCTGGCGCAGCCACTACAGGTGTGGTGGGATGCATTGGGGAGGGCTGATGTGGCGACCTCTGACCTCAGCCCTAGCTCACTTGCCTGCTCCCTGCGGTACCCAGCCCATCACGGGAGCGCCCCCTTGCGGCCGACGACTTGCGCACTGTGCAGACTTCGCTCCCTGGGCCTGGCTCGTGAGTTCCTGTTTCGGAGTTCCTCCGCGGAGGACCTGCAGGTTCTGCTGAACTTTCTGGCTGCTGCAGGTGATGATGGCCAGGTAGGCTCCACGTGGGGGAGGACGAGACTCAGATGAGGGGGTGGCCCTGGGGCCCGGGACAGTCCAGTGTGGGCCTGTGTCTCGCCAGGTGGTGGGTGTCTTGGACCTGGTCTTGGAGCTGCTGCAGGCCTCCCACACACAGGAGTCTTTGGCCGGCTTTCTGTTGGAGCAGGGCAACCTAGAGGTTCTGCTAGCGCTGCTGATGCGGCCCAGGCCACTGGCCCTGTTGCCTGACCGAGTCTGCAAGGTAGGGTCTCAGCCTGCACCCAGGCGGGGTGCTCACACCGCCACTCCCGCCTGAACCAGGGTCTCAGCCCGCGTCCCAGCCAGGTGCTCACACCGCCATTCCCGCCCGAGGTCCAGGGAGGTGCTGCTGGCCTCTTCTGTGCTGCAGTGCTGGGCACCTGCCTGGTGACATTCCCAGCTGTCCCGCCTCGCTCCCCTCCACAAGTGCCCGCCTGGTCCCGCGCAGATCCTGCGCCGGCTGCAACAGAGTGAGCGTCTGCCTGAGCGTTGTCGCCAGCGGCCCGGCTGCGAGACTCTGGGCTCGAGGGTCTCGTCACCTGCCTGCCTGAGGGAACCGTCTCCCCCCAGCTCTGCCAGGGCCTCTACAAGCTGTTCCTGGGAGCAGGTAACACCTGCTTGGGGCTGTGAGGCAGGCTGGGTGGAGGGAAACAGCCGATAGGAATAGAGGCTGGTCTGGTGGAGTGCCGGGCTCAGTGGCGGCACGGGGATGCAGCCCCCCACCCCCAGCCACTTCCTCAGTCCTCCCTTGGCCGTTCTCCAGATTGCCCGAACCTCTCAGACCTGTTGGCTGTGGTACAGCTGTCCCTCCAGGCCGACCTCAGTGTCCGTCTGGACATTTGTCGACAGGTGAGTGCAGGAGGTGAAAGCTCAGGGGCGGGGAGGCTCTTACCTCGGGGCTTTTCCTTTGCCCGCTGTGAGGGGGTCTGCACAGCCAGGGGAAGAGGGGAGGCCGGGGGTGTGAGTCCCTCACTTGCTCTGCCCTGCCCTGCAGCTCTCTCCGCCTCATCTACAGACAGCCAGACATAGTGCAGCTGCTGGCACAGCAGGCGGGCTGGCAGGACGTGCTGACCCGGCTGTATGTGCTGGAGGCCGCCACAGCTGCCAGTCCCCTGCCCTGCTCCCCCCGAGCTCTCCGCCCCTGGAGTCGGCTCTTGCCAAGCCACCTACAGGCTCACCCCGAGCCTTCGGATGTCTTCCTGCCCTCAGAGGTCCCCCGGCCCCGACCCCAGGCCTTTTACCACGCTCTCTCCCCCTTTCTGCACGTCCTTTGACCTGGGCCTGGAGCGGGCCAGCGTGGGGTCCGGCAGCACCACAGGTGGGAGCAGCGGGACGCTCACCCCGCCAGCCAGCCGGGCACACCTTCCCTCTGGATGGGCCCCGCCCTTTCCGCTGTTCCTGGCCGCCACAGTTCCAGTCTGTCCAACGTGTTGGAGGACAACAGTCTCCTGGAGCCCACAGTCAGTGGGGACGACAGCTCGAACACCAGCAACCCACAGGTGAGGCACCGCCCTCTGCGGCTCGGACATGGGCCGGCAGGGCGGCCTTTCCATAAGTGGGCGCTGAACACTGTGATGGAGCCAGGTGCTGCCGCTTCTTTTCTGTGAGTCTTCAGCTGTGCTCCCCCAAACCAGGCACCAGGGCAAGTCACAGGGTGCCTGCCAGGCTTACAGGTGCCTCGGAAACAGACTGTAGGACAGAAGCGTCATCAGCCGATGGGCAGCGCCGCTCCCAAGCCCTGTGTGTAGCTGCGCGCTGAGGGGCTCTATGTATTCTTCCAGAGAATTCCAAGTTTGTTTTGGGTTTCTTAGCTTTGATTTGGGTGACTCAAGGTTCACTCCCTGGCAGTGCAGGAATTAAACCAGGATCTCCTGCAGGCAAAACGTGTACTAAGCCTTTGATTGATCTCTCCGTCTCCACTGTCCAGACGGACACTGAGGTCGGCCTGGAGGGACAGCTGTCCCACCGCCAACAGCCGGAGGGGTTGGGGCAATCTGGAGAATGACAAGGGAGAACTGAGGGAGTGTCTGGGCTGGGGTGGGGGGCTGCATCCCGACCCACCACTTAGTCTTGGCACCCCACCAGTCCAGCCTCTATTCCCATTTGTTCATTGTTATATTCTTGTGATGGGGATCAAACTCGGGTCTCGTGCACGTGGCACTGAGTCCTCTAAGACTGTTCTATTGGCTTTTGGGTCACATTCAGTAATGCTTGAGGACAACTCCTGGCTAACGCTCAGGACGTGGTGTGGGAATCAAAACTGGGCTTCCCACATGCCTGCGCTCAGCCTGGGAAGCTGTCTCCCTGCTCTAACCCCATCCCCGAAAGATCAGTCTTGAGACCTTTGAGAACTGTGGAGTAATTTAGTAAATAGCCAGGGCTGGAGCGATAGTACAGCGGGTAGGACATTTGCCTTGTGCATATGGCTGACCCAGGTTCCGTCTCTAGCATTCCATATGGTCCCCTGAGTACTGCCAAGAGTGATTCTGAGTGCAGAGGCAGGAGTAACTCCTGAACTCTCCCGGGTGTGCCCCAAAAACCAAAACAAAATTTAATAAACCGCCTCATCCCCTCTTTGGGGTCACCAAACCCCTGGCTCTTTTGGGATTCAGGGTGTGGCGGGAGCCCCCTAGTGGCCGTTACCTGAGTGCTCGCCTGTGCCCGCAGCAAACCTCTGAGGAGGAGCTGTGCAACCTGCTCACCAACGTGCTGTTCTCGGTGACGTGGCGGGGCGTGGAGGGCAGTGACGAGGCCGCCTGGCGGGAACGTGGCCAGGTCTTCTCGGTGCTCACTCAGCTGGGGGCCTCAGCCACTCTTGTGCGCCCTCCAGACTGCATCAAGCGCAGGTGGGTCACGGGGCACACTGGGGGGTGGGGGGAAGGGGCGCCTGTGGACAACGCAGGCAGCAGGCTGAGCCCCTCGCCCCCCCCCCACCCCCAGTCTCCTGGAGATGATGCTGGAGTCTGCCTTGAGTGACATCAAAGAGGCGCCCCTTGGGGTCCTGTCCGGCCTCACCCAGCAGGCGCTTTGGCTGCTCCGCCTGCTGCAGGACTTCCCTGTGTGCCGAGGGGCACGGGAACCAGGAGCTGTGGAGCGAGAAGGTAGGGGCGGAGCCCTGGCTGACAGTGTCGCTGGTCGCAGGGAGGCGGGTGGTGAAGGAGCGTCAGTGGGTGTCTGTCCCTGCACCCTGGCCACCTCTGCGGATGGTGGCCATGGTGCCCGCTCTGTCGCTGGCAGCTTTTTGAGGGCGTGTGCAGCCTGCTTGATCGCCTGGGGGCCTGGCCACACCTGGCCAACGGCACGGCGGACCTCCGAGAGATGGCGCAGATCGGCCTGCGCCTGGTTCTCGGCTATATCCTGCTGGAGGACCCTCAGGTGAGCGGGAAGGAGGTGGAGGAGCGGGGTGGTCAGTGCTGGGAACTCCAGGGCGGGGCTCACCCGTGGCTCCTTCCCTGCAGCTGCACGCCCAGGCCTACGTGAAGCTGCACTCGCTGCTGCAGACCGCGGTGCCCATGCGCCGGGAGGAGGCCTGCTACGTGCTCTCCAAGCTGGAGGCGGCGCTGGCCCGGGCGCTGACCCCCCCAACCTCAGAGACGGCCACCGAGGACCAGAAGCCCCCCAGTGCCGCTGCAGAGCGCTGCTCCTGGCTGGTGCCGCTGGTGCGCGACGCTGCTGGACCGCGCCTACGGGCCACTGGGGCTGCAGTGGGGGCTGCCCTCTCTGCCGCCCACCAACGGCAGCCCGACCTTCTTCGAGGACTTTCAGGTCTTTTGTGCCACCAACGAATGGCGCCACTTCATTGACAAACAGGTGCCTGGGAGATGGGGACGTGGAGGAGAGAAAATGGGGGGCGGGTGTGGGGGCCCACATCTAGCCGTTTTTCTCCTCCTGCCCAACCCCCAGGTGCAGCCCACCATGTCGCAGTTTGAAATGGACACCTACGCCAAGAGCCACGACCTCATGTCCGGCTTCTGGAACGCCTGTTACGACACGCTCATGAGCAGTGGGCAGCGGCGCCAGCGGGAGCGGGCACGGAGCCGTCGCGTCTTCCAGGTTTGCAGCCCAGGAGTGGGCTGGGGAGCTCTCGACCGGCGGGGACACGGGGACAGGGCTGCTGCTGGACCCCGAGCCCCACCCCCGAGCCCGCCTCTCCTTCCGCCCCCTCTCAGGAGCTGGTGCTGGAGCCTGCCCAGCGGCGGGCTCGTCTGGAAGCGCTGCGCTACGCCGGGGCTCTCAAGCAACAGGCGGCGCAGCATGCCACCGCCTTGCTCCACTGGGGGCGCTGTGGCGCCAACTGTCGTGTCCCTGTGGGGCCTGGGCTCTGAGGTGGGCGTGGCTTCGGTGGGCGTGGCCTGGGATAGGGTGGAGCTTCGAGGGAGGGACCTGGAATGCCCAGCTCCGCTTTGGGAATGCTGAGACTCCGGGTGGGGGAATGGGGAGGTCTCCAGGCCACAGCCTTCGTCCCTAACCACCCGGAACCGTGCAGGGACCCGCCCACCCCTCACTGGAAGCTGTCCAGCGCCGAGACGTACTCCCGCATGCGACTGAAACTGGTGCCCAACCATCACTTCAACCCGCACCTGGAAGCCAGCGCCCTGAGAGACAACCTGGGTAAAACGGCGGCTGACAGGCGTCTCGCAGCCTTCTGGGCCCGGCCGGCTGCGCCTGATAGAGCACCCTTGGGCCGCTGCAGGTGAGGGGCCCCCTGACACCCACCGAGGAAGCTTCACTGCCCCTGGCAGTGTCCAAAGGAAGCCAAAGTCAGCACTTCCCCGGAGGAGCTGCAGGAGGACCAGCTGGGCGAGGAGGAGCTCGCTGCCCTGGAGATGGCGTGAGTGCCCCTGGACGCACGCATGGGACCAGCCCCTCAGTCCCTTTCCTCTTCCTCCAGCCTGGGCCCCTGGCAACTGGTCCAAGTTAGGGCGTGGGTGGGGAAAGGTTGAACAGCAGATCACTGCTCCTCATGGCTGGGCACCCCAGGAGAAATGCACACCAGTATGGGAGAAGGGCCTGAGTGGAGGGGATCCTGGGAGAGAGGCCCCAGGAGCACCAGGTGGGGACAGTGCCCCGGACATAGCCTCACTGGGAGAGCGTGGCCTTGGGGTGGTGGGAAGGAGCCCAGAGCCTAGCGTCTGAAGCACGTCCTGGTGCCTAGGATGGGGCGGCAGAACCGGACGAGCAGCACGAAGCTGGTGCTGTCAGCCGAGTGCCAACTGGTCACGGTGGTGGCCGTGGTCCCTGGGCTGCTGGAGGTCACCACCCAGCACGTGTGTTTCTACGATGGCAGCGCCGGCGCGTGGAAACAGAGGACGGTGTGCTCCGGTTGGAGGGAGGGCAGGCAATGGCTGGGGTGTGGGAGCCACGGCCAGCTGGGGCAGATGAGCCCTTTACCTACTGTCTGTCCCCGCAGGCATCGGCCACGACTTCCGGCGCCCCTGGCCCAGCTGCGTGAGGTCCACCTCCGGCGCTTCAACCTGCGGCGCTCCGCACTGGAGCTCTTCTTCATCGATCAGGCCAACTACTTCCTCAACTTCCCTGCAAAGCAGCCACAGCCTCGTCACCTTCCCAGGCCCCCAGGTCCCCGCCCTGCCCTGCCCCACCCCACACACAGGTGCGGAACCAGGTGTACTCGTGGCTCCTGCGCCTGCGTCCCCGGCCCAAGGCTACCTGAGCTGTCGCTCTCCACAGGAGATGCTGCGTGCCTCCGGCCTCACCCAGGTGAGAGTGCTGGCGGGGGCCCTGCAGCAGCACCTAAGGTGGGGAGCTTACACTGCTCACCTCCTGCTTGCACTTGCCCTCCCAGAAATGGGTGCAGCGGGAGATCTCCAACTTTGAGTACTTGATGCAACTCAACACCATTGCGGGACGGACCTACAACGACTTGTCTCAGTACCCCGTGGTGAGGGCTCCTGGGCACCCTTCCCCTGCCTCTGTGCTGCCAGCCCTGGCACTGCTAGCATGCCAGGCCCTGAGCTCGACCCTAAGAGGTGCCATTGAGGTCCCCTATCCCTCGACTCACCCCTCTCTCCCCAAGGGTAGAGAAGGGGTGCTTCCCAAGACAGTCCCTCTGGCTCTCCTGCAGCCCGCAGGGGTATACCCCCACCCTGAAGCTCTGTGCTTCCTCCTGAAAGGGTGGGCAGGGTGGATGTGGTGGCCTCAGGACCCTCATGCAGCTCCCACCTGGGGGCACAGTTCCCCTGGGTTCTCCAGGATTACGTGTCCCCAACCCTGGACCTCAGCAACCCAGCAGTCTTCCCGCGATCTCTCCAAGCCCATCGGTGTGGTGAACCCCAAACATGCCCAACTCGTGCGGGAAAAGTGAGTGCCCAGGAAGTGGGGTCAGGCCTGGGGTTGCAGAAGGCGGGGGGGGGGGGGGCTCTGCTGACTGCCCCTTACTGCGGCCCCAGGTATGAAAGCTTCGAGGACCCAGCCGGCACCATCGACAAGTTCCACTATGGCACCCACTATTCGAACGCAGCTGGCGTGATGCACTACCTCATCCGGCGTGGAGCCCTTCACCTCCCTGCATGTCCAGCTGCAGAGCGGCAGGTGCGTGCGGCCACGGGGAGGCGGGCAGGGTCAGGGGGCGGATGAGAGGAAGCGGCAGGTCCTTGGAGCATCCTAGACCCTCTGAGACTCCCCCTACCCCACCCAGTGGCAGGGATGGAACCCAGGGCCTCTCACAGGAGAGACGCACTCTGCCACTGAGCCAAGTCCCCTCTGGCCCCTTTCCTTCCCCTGCCAGGTTTGACTGCTCTGACCGGCAGTTCCACTCGGTGGCAGCGGCCTGGCAGACCCGCCTGGAGAACCCTGCGGATGTCAAGGAGCTCATTCCTGAGTTCTTCTACTTCCCTGACTTCCTGCAGAACCAGAACAGTAAGAGCAGGCGTGGGGGGGGCAGGGGGCGGGGGGCACAGGGCACAGCAGACAGCTGACCCGTTCTGTGCCAGGCTTTGACCTGGGATGCCTCCAGCTGACCAACGAGAAAGTGGGCGGCGTGGTGCTGCCCCCATGGGCCAGCTCCCCCGAGGACTTCATCCATCAGCACCGTCAGGCTCTGGTGAGGAGGGAGCGCCACAGAGGGCCCACAGCCTGCCGGGGTGGGAGGACTGGGGTCTTGTCCCTACACTGACCACCCCTCCTGCCCCAGGAGTCCGAGTATGTGTCCGCCCACCTGCATGAGTGGATCGACCTCATCTTCGGGTACAAGCAGCGGGCCGGGCGGCCGAAGAGGCCCTCAACGTCTTCTACTACTGCACCTATGAGGGTGGGCAGAATCCCGTGACCCCGGGGGTACAGCCAAGGGGGCAGCAGTGAGGAGGGGGACCTGATTGCTCTGCCTGCCCGCCCCAGGGGCAGTGGACCTAGACCATGTGGCAGATGAACGCGAACGGAAGGCTCTGGAAGGCATTATCAGCAACTTTGGGCAGACTCCCTGTCAGCTTCTGAAGGTGGGTGAGGCTAGCGTGGAGGGCTGGGCCAGGACACGCCAGGCACTGTGCTGACCGGCCACCCGCCTGCAGGAACCACATCCAGCTCGGCTCTCTGCTGAGGAAGTGACCCAACGCCTTGCTCGCCTGGACACGAACTCACCGAGCATCTTCCAGCACCTGGATCAACTCAAGGCCTTCTTTGCGGAGGTGAGACGCATCAACCCTCCTGTCCTCCTTTGCGGAGGTGAGATGCATCGACCCTCCTGTCCTTTTCTTTTCTCTTTTCTTTTGTTTTTTGGCCATACCTGGCACTGAGGTGTTGCACTTACAGAATTATTCTTGGCAGAGCTTAGGGGGACCATATGGGATGCCAGGGATGAAACCCGGTCAGCCCGTGCAAGGCAAACGCCCTCCCCGCTGTACTGTCGCTCCTGTGGTCCTTTTCAACTTCTTGAAGCCTAGATCAACAGGGAATACAAGAACCATATCGGGGGGGTCGTGACTGGGAATGGAGGGAAAGCCTGGGTTCAAGGCTTTCCTAACCACTTCTGCAAGTGTTGGACCTTCTGCCTCACCTTCCTGCCTGCCTCTGTCCTAGATGCTTCCAGACCAGACTTTTCTTTTTTTTTTTTGTTTTTTTTTTTTTTGCCTTTTTTTTTTTTGGGGGGGTCACACCCGGCAATGCCCAGGGGTTTCTCCTGGCTCTACACTCAGGAATTACTCCCGGCGGTGCTCGGGGACCATATGGGATGCCGAGGATCGAACCCTGGCCAGCACGGGCCGGCCACGTGCAAGGCAAATGCCCTACTGCTGGACTATCGCTCCGGCCCCAGACTTTACTTTTTATTTTATTTTATTTTATTTGGGTCACACCTAACAGCAATGCTCAAGGGTTACTCCTGGCTCTGCGCTCAGGAATTACTCCTGGCACTGCGTGGGGAACCATATGGGATGCCGGGATCGAACCCGGGTCAGCTGCATGCAAGGCAAATGCCCTACCACGGGACTATCGCCCAGCCCCCAGACCAGACTTTTCAAAACTCTTTTATTGTTGTTGCAGTGCCAGAGGGTGACATGCTAGCTGGGGTTTTCCCAGGGCCATTTGCGCCCCTGTAGTTGTGTAGATATAGACCTCATTCCAGAATGGATTGAGGCTCTTTATGTTCCTGGAGCAAGCAGGTGCCCTTGGGCTCTACTAGCATGAGACAGGACATATGGAGATGTTCCTGGTGCCCGCTCGAGCAAATCGATGATGAACGGGAAGACAGTGATGCAGTTCTGGAGTGCTCTCCAGGGCTTGCGGCCTAAGTGGAGACGCACAAGTTATGTCTGTGGTGCTCACCAGGGTCCCAACTTCCTGGCCATGGTGCTTGCGCAATAGTTTTTAGTTGCGGTGCTTGCTTTTTGTGTGCTCACACACACCTGGATGTGACCTGGTAGGGAATCTCTTGTGGCACTGGGGGTCACAGACGCCAGCGCTTCCAGCACCGTGCCCATACGCACACGTGCCAGGTAGGGCCTCTACCCCCTGTTCTGCTCCCTGGGCCTGGACCTAAAGGTCTGACTTCTGTCCTGATGTCCTCGGCTGGGGGCTCGCAGATGTGGAGAGGGGAGCAGTACCAAGAGCAGGCTTGGAAAAGGATCTTGTTCGTCCCGGCTTCTCGCCAAAAGGCGCCCGCCTGAGATTGCGCTGATCTCTGAGCTGAGATGCCTCACTGGTACCCTGGGTCTGAGGCTAGAACCAGCAGTGGTGCCCAGAGAGTGAGCGGGTGGTGTGGGGGCACCCATCGCCTTCCTCCTGCCCTGCAGGTCATCAGCGACGGCGTGCCCCTGGTGCTGGCCCTGGTGCCCCACCGACAGTCTCACTCCTTCATCACCCAGAGCTCCCCAGACCTGTTGGTAAGTGCCCTGGCCGGAACCCCACCTCAGCTCTGTCCCTCTCACTGCCCCCATCTATATCTGCTTGCTCTTGCCTGCAGGTGACCGTGAGTGCCAGTGGGCTGCTGGGCATCCACAATTGGTTGCCTTATGACCGCAACATAAGCAACTACTTCAGCTTCAGCAAAGATCCTAACATGGGCAACCCCAAGTAGGACAGAGGGTTGGGCTGAGGGGTGTGGGGAGCTCTAAGAATCCTCTCCTGGGGCAGCCTGAGTCTGGGCCGGCCACAGGCTTGGCCTCCTGTGTGCCTTGCCTCACCTGCCCACCCTCTGCTTGGATCAGGATGCAGCGGCTGCTGAGTGGCCCCTGGGCACCCGGCAGTGGCGTGAATGGACACGCCTTGGCAGTGGCCCCTGACGGAAAGCTGCTGTTTAGCGGTGGCCACTGGGATGGCAGCCTCCGGGTGACGGCGCTGCCCGGGGCAGGCTGCTGAGCCAGCTCTGCCACCACTTGGGTAGGCAGCCTGGAAGTGGGGGAGGTGGGTGCGTGGGGGAGCTTTCCTGCTGGGAGGGTGCGAGCTGTCTGTGCCCTCCCCTGCCCACGCAGACATCGTGACCTGCCTTGCACTGGACACCTGCGGCATCTACCTCATCTCCGGCTCCCGCGACACCACGTGCATGGTGTGGCGGCTACTGCTGCAGGTGCCTGGGAGAGGGTGTGGGCAGGGGCCTGTGGAGCCCCTCATCCAGACCTGCAGCAGCCCATCATCCGCGGCTCCACCCTCTTTCCCTTCTCAGCTGAGGCTTGCACATCGGGGCCTCCCTTTCCCGGCCCTGAGCCTGTGCCCCCGGGGGCAAGGGGCAACGGGGGCCTCCACAGCCCTGATCCAGCCCTGCCTCCCACAGGGCGGTGTGGCGTAGGGCTGGCACCCAAGCCTGTGCAGGTGCTGTACGGGCATGAGGCTGCAGTGAGCTGTGTGGCCATCAGCACTGAACTGGACATGGCTGTGTCTGGATCCGAGGTGCGTGCAGGCCGGTGCCCAGGGGAGGCTGTTTGCTGGGCACGGCCCCCTGCTGCCAGCTGCTGAGCTGCCTCACCTACCCCTATGCCCCAGGTTGGCACTGTGATCATCCACACCGCGCCGAGGACACTTCGTGGCAGCCCTCCGGCCGCCTGGGGCTTCGTTGCTGGGTCCCGTGTCCCACCTGGCCCTGGGGTCCGAGGGGCAGATTGTGGTACAGAGCTCTGCCCGGGAGCGCCTAGGAGCTCAGGTATGGGACCGGACCGCCACCGCCCGCTCCACACGAGGCTGTTCGGGGATCCTCTCCTTTCTGACACTTGCTTCTTCCAGGTCGCCTATTCCTTGCACTTGTACTCAGTGAACGGGAGGCTGCGGGCATCACTGCCCCTGGTGGAGCAACCCACGGCCCTGGCAGTGACGGAGGACTTTTGTTCTGCTGGGCACGGCCCAGTGTGCCCTGCACATCCTCCACCTCAACAAGTGAGTCGCACCTGTGTGGGCCCCTGTTGGCAGACGAGACTAGGGGGGTGTATGCGGCGACCCACGGCCCCTGCATATCCTTCAAGACTTGTTCCTTCAGCCACACGCTGTGGGAGTTCCCTATATGAGTCAGGGTTTACATCTGGCCTGCCTTGGGAGAGGGACGGGATGAAGGCCGCGTGCAGGTCGGCTGGGTGCCCCTGAGGCCATGCTTCCCGCCCTCTCCCCGCAGGCTGCTCCCGGCCGCGCCTCCCTGCCCATGAAGGTGCCCATCCGCAGCGTGTCTGTGACCAAGGAGCGTAGCCACGTGCTCATTGGCCTGGAGGATGGCAAGCTTATCGTGGTGGGCGCGGGACAGCCCTCCGAGGTGAGGCTTGAGGCGGACCCCGCGTAGACCTCCGACAGTGCGGGGAGCAGAACGACAGCTCTAGCGTACCCCACCCCCGCCCTGCTCCCCAGGTGCGCAGCAGCCAGTTCGCACGCAAGCTGTGGCGGTCCTCCCGGCGCATTTCCCAAGTGTCCTCTGGGGAGACGGAGTACAGACCAGGAGAAGCCCGCTGAGCGCCTGCCCTGTCCCGCCGCTCAGGCTCCGCCCCCAGCGGCTCCGCTCCAGGAGGCCCCGCCCCGGGGCGGCAGGAACGCAGAGACCATTGGCCCGCATCTCAGGGGTGGGCGGGGCCCCGCCCCCGCTGCGCTCAGGGATTCGTGGACGGCAGCACTCCGGGAAGTCCCGCCCCTCGCCGGCAGAGGGGTCTCCCAGAGTCCCAGCACTGGCCTTGGCGGCCGCACAGCACTTTTTGCACAGTTCGGGGCCGGGGCGTTCCAGGCCCCCCAGTTTCTCCCCCGTCCGGCAGAGCGCAGGGGGCCGGACTGTGGCCTTAATCTCTAAAGGCGGCCCTTCGCTCTCCCATTCTCGGCAATAAACCTGGCCTAGTTTTTTTTTAGCTGCTTCGTCTCCGAATTTGTGCGCTCTCGTGTCTCAGCCCGTCCAGGTCGCCGTCCAGGGGGCTGCTTCCTCTTCGGGGCGATTGACCCCCTCTGCGTGGGCTCAGTTTCCCCCTGCCGTGCCAGCTCTGCCCCCTTGGGGCCCTGCCCGCCCGGCTGCCCTGCCCCGGCGAGCGCCTTGTCTGCGCACGTGTGCGCGTTCCTGCGCGGGGCGGGGGCGAGACCGCAGAGCCGCCCCCTCCTGCCGCACCCCCGCCCCTCGCGCCCCCTCCCGCCGCACCCCTTCCGCCCCTCCGCGCCCCTCGCGCCGGCTGCCCCCACCAGGGCCGCTCCCCCACGCTGCTGCACCGCCGGACTCAGCCTTGCGCCTCCCCGGCCTGTAGTCGCCCCGGGGCTCAGAGGCCTCCCCTCCCGGCCTGCGGAGAGCGGATCTGGGCACTGGAGGGGCGACCGGCGGAGAGCGGATCCGGGCACTGGAGGGGCGACCGCCGCAGGTCAGGATGGGGGGCTGGGGACTGAAGCCCGGTCGATCGACCGTCCTAGACCCAGAGCCGCGTATCCCCTGGTTGTTGTAGGCACAGGCGCCGCGCTGGGATGCCTGCGGGGTGTGGCTCTCTGAGCGTATTTTGTGGGCCCGGAGTTGGGTGAGGGGGGGAGTGCCCGTCTCTGTGCTCGGGCTTGGTCTGGCAGACAAAAGCCCGGGTCACCCTCCAGCCAGGATCCTGGAAAAGCCCCTCACTGGTAAGTGACACGAAATACCCACACGTGGCAAGGGCCACTGCAAGCCTTCGACCACAGCTGGGCCGATTATGCAGCTTTCTGGAGCCTTCAGGTTCCGAGGCCAAGTGAGGAAGTGGGTTTGGGGTGGGGGCGGGAGACCAAGCCTGTGTGTGGAGTTAAGAGGGCTTCTACCCAAATCTCCACCCCAGGCTGGTCAGCCCTGGGGCCTACAGGGGGCCTGGGAAGGAGGGGGCCTATCTTTCAGTCTCTAAACTTCAAGATGAGAAAGAACTCTCCGAGCCCACGAGCCTCACCCTGGGCCCTCGGATTCTTCCTGTCCAGATTCTAAACAGGGCTGGACTGTCGCCCAGGGAGCAGTGGGAGCAGGCTCGCTCCAGGGAGTCCGTCCATGGACACTCAGGGTATTGGGCTCTTGGGCTCAGTCTGGGAATTCTGTGGGGAGTCCCTTAGCCAGATTTGGGTCTTGATTCTGGCTGAGATGGGTGGAGTCCCCTGACTACTCTGCTGTGCTTGAGTGTACTTGTGTGAGACAGGTAGGCTGTCACTGTCCTGAGCTCACCCTCTAGCTCGCTCCTCTTGCTTTGGCCAGCTGGGCCCAGTGGTCACTATGGTGTGTCCCCTCCAGCCCCCTATCAGCAGGAACTGGGTCAAGATTGGAACCGTGCAGAGGTATCCATCCCTGGAGGGAATCAGGATGGAGTGAGCTGGGAGGGGGCAGGTTACGGGGGTGTCTCAGAGACCACCCAAGGATGTCCTGGCTGTCTCTGCCCACAACTCCTCTGGACTCAGGTCTCCCGGCACCTATCTGACCCTCCAATCCCCTCTCTGAAAGATGGAGCTCCTTGGAGCACTCCCAGCCTACAAAGCTGTGCCACCCAACTCCAGCCACAGGGCAGGCGTCGTCCATGTGGGTAAGTACCTGTTGTCCCAGGTGTGAGACACTGGGATGGACCGGGAAGCCCCCTGTGTGGGTAAATCACAAACTAGTTCAGCCCAGGGCGCTGCCGTCCAGGTGTCTGTGGGGACAGGTGGCCTCCAGGCGGAAGTGAGCATTTATTACCCTTCCAGTCTGGCTCCGTTTGCAGACATGTGCTGGATTTCCTATGCACAGAGGCCCGTTGGGGCCCCACATGAATCCGTGTACTCTCACAGCTCAGAGGTGGTGGGGAAACAAAGTGCCGTCTTAGACAGGGAGAGAGAGGAGAGACCAGGGAGGGCCTGAGCGAGCCAGGGAAGGATTCCCAAGGGAGATTCCCGCCTCTGTCAGAACCCACCGCAGAGCAGGAGTGGACTCTGAAGCCTGGAGAAGTCTTAGAGTGGCTAGAGAAGAGGCTGGAGGAGATGAGGGTCGGAAGCAGCCGCTCTGCCGGGGCCCTGGGCGGTATCGGATTTGATTTCAAACCTGTGAATGTGCCCAGTTATTCCTTGCTCTTGACTCTGTCTCTCCTTTCCTTCACAGATAAAATATGGACAGAGCAGGACAGAGGACTGTGGGGAGGGGAAGTAGAAACCCTGGCCCCCAATGCCACCTCCTCATTCCCCCCTGAGCCTCCAGGAGCCCGGGCAGCATCATTCCAGTCTACTGTGCCCTCCTGGCAGCCGTGGTCCTTGGCCTGCTAGCCTATGTGGCCTTCAAGTGGTAGGTAGCCCAGGTCCAACCCATCACGACTCTAGTCGGCTGTGTCGGGAGCAGACTGACGGGTCCTCTTTGCACCCTTCTTTCCCCACCTGATCCCCAGCTGGCGCTCACATAAGCACAAACAGAAGCTGGCCAAAGCTCGGACTGCAGAGCTGGGGAGCCAGATACACGGAGACAGCAGTATCTTTCTGGATGCTCCTGTTAATGTGGACCCCTGCGCCCCAGCCAGGGTGAGCCCCACTCCCTGTCCTACAGCCCCTCGGACACTAGTTCTGCCCTGCCATTCAGCTCATGACTTTGTTTCCTCTGCAGGGCAGCAGCCTGAGCTGGGCTGCCGACTGTACCTTCATCTCCCTCGGCGGCAGCAGGAGCAAGTGGAGAGGCTCCTGGAAGTGTCAGAGGAAGCTGACAAGGGCTGGCAGGGCCTGGCGGGCCTTCTGGGCTACCCAGCTGAGGCTGTGGCCACTATGGCTCAGGGCCAGGTGCCAGCCCATACCCTGCTGAGGGACTGGGCTGTCCACAAAGGCAGCAGTGCCACCCTCAGGGTGCCTCGAGTGCGCTGGCTGCCATGGGCCGGGAAGATGTGGTGCAGGTTCTGAGTTCCCGGCTGAAGGCTGCTCTGTGGTATGAGCGATGCCGCCTCTGACCAGCCCCTCAGGGGGCTGCCCTGGTGCTCCCCTTAACTTCCATCTCACTGGCCTTTCCTGTCTTGAGGACACATCATTTGAAGTCCACGAAGTTTCAAGTTGCCGCTCACTGCCCCCTTGCTCTACCTTCGTCTGGGAATATTGGGAGTAGTTGCCAACGGGGAAAAGTTCCTGCTCTGATCCTGAGTGCCTCTCCTTAGCCTCGGTTGCTTTCTTCTGTTTATACCCGGTATTAAAGGGAACTTTGGCTTGGACTTGTGTGCTGACTGACTGAGTCTTGAAGCAGGGGGTGACCCTGCAGGAGGGGCAGAGAAAGGGGGGTTCTGGAAGGCACCTGAAGGCAGGATGTGCCCATAGAGAACACTCATCGCATTCACTATCATGCTAGCAAGCTTTTAGCTTTCACGACTTTTTTTTTGTTTGGGTCACACCAGGTGATGCTCAGGGGTTACTCCTGGCTCTGCACTCAATTCCTCTTCACGGTGCTCGGGATCATATGGGATGCCAGGGATGGAACCCGGGTCGGCCGTGTGCAAAGCAAATGCTCTCCCCTCTATTCTGTTACTCCAGCCCCAGCATTCAAATAACTCCATAAGCTGGACAACAGTAAATAGAATATTGGCCCTTTGCTAGGTCCCCGTCCCTCCTCCCAGTCTGCCCCAAACTCCCAGATTAGTGCTGAGGTCCAAGGCCAAGTTACCGTTGAGGGGGCCTTTGATTTGAGACCACTTTTCTGACCTGCTGAGAGGGCTGCATGCCTGCCTCTAGTTGAGAGGCAGAAGTTAGACTGGTCCTGGGACTCGGTTCCCAAGAAAAGACCATGTCACCTCTAGGAGAGAAAAAGGGAAGTCAGGGTTCCTGTAAGATCCACAGCCTAGAGTCTGGAGGGCAAACTCCAAGCTTGCTTCCAGTGCTGCGTATTTGGTTTCCACACAACTCGAGCAAGTGGGTCATCCTACCCAAGAGGGGAAGATCAGGACAGACACCCTGTCTATGCACATGCTGAGGGAGCAGCAGGCCGACTAGTTACTGTGTCCTCAGAAGGTATTGCTACCACACACAGGCTCTGCCCAGGAGCAACAGCTACCATCCCGCAGCTGCTAGCACGGGAGCGGTGAAGAAGTATGGCCATTCAACACCCTGTCCCTTTGCTGAGATCTAAGTACCAGATTCAGACTTGTTACTGCAGCTCCTCAGGAAGTTTACCAAGATTGCTTGGATCTGGAAACAATCTAAAGAAGGAAGATCAGGTTTATAACCCTGATACAACAGGTGCAGCGGTAGGTCAGATAAATCAGACCAGTGTGTACTGAAGACTTCACTTAACCTGTGTGGACCAAGCCATAGAAATCTGAAACTGTATAAGCAAAGAATGTGAAGTTATGTGAGCCTGTAGGTGTCAAGGGTGAATGAATAGGAAGGAAATTTCGAAAATTCAGTAAAATACGAGAGAATTCCTAAACTTTGTCCTATCTGAAACCTGACAGCTTGTCCACATCCTGTAACATCCTGCTTACTTTCCTTGAAAAGATCTGGGTCCTAGAGCCAAAACCATGAGTCGCTGCTAACAGCAACACATACGGCCACATCCCTGCACTGCAAACCTACCTTGAGAGAAATGCTTTCACTATTAGTATTTTGGATTTTGGGCCATACCCACCAGCACTCAGGGAACCATTGTGTGATGATTTGGATCAGGGTTGCAGCCACCGCAGTGATCTGTAAGAGTGCCTCACCTCCTGTAGTTAACCTTTTTTAATTTTTTTGCTTCTTGGGTCACACCCGGCAATGCTCAGGGGTTACTCCTGCCTCTGCACTCAGGAATTAGTCCTGGCGGTGCTCGGGGACCATATGGGACGCCGGGATTAAACCGTGGCCCTCCCCACTCCATGAGGGCCGCCATCTTCCACATCGGACTTCCCCCTCGTCAGAACTCCACCCAGCAGCAGATGATCCTATCACAGCCCAGATCATCGACACCCACCCTGCAGCAGTTTTTTTTTTTCAATCCGGCCCAGGTATGCTGATCCAGAGACTTACAGACATGGGGCAGAGCTGCTACTTGCTCTCCCTGTGCCCAGCTGCTCACGAGGCACCCGGGAGGGATGGCGGAGTTCTAGCCCTGGCCCGCCATTCCAGCAGGGCCTCAAAACAAGCCAGACGACCCCTCCCCACTCCATGAGCTATTTCTACAATGAAAATAAAAGAACTGCTCCTGGGGCCAGAGCGATAGTACAGTGGGGAGGGCATTTGCATTGCATCCCATATGGTCCCCGAGCACCGCCAGGAGCAATCCTGAGTGCAGAACCAGGAATAACCCCTGAGCATTGCTGGGTGTGACCTAAAAGCCAACAAAATAAAAGAACTGCTCCTGTCTCAAAGAAAGAAAGGTGATAAAGCGAGGTTATAAGATTAATTACTAAGCCTCTCAAGTATTAGTGTCCTCATCTAGAAACTGCCGGGTGCAGGACCCAACCCAGCTCGTCTAGTTTAGTGCCCAGCAGGCAGGAAGTTCTGACGATTGCATGCTTTGCCATAGCTTCTTCCCCAAGAATACTGATGCAGTGAGCAAAACAGCCCTGGTGGGAAAATATGAGCAGTGTGTTTGGGAAGACAGGTCCCCAGATTGGCGTAAACTTTCAGGCTCTACATGGTGCCTGACAACTTGTCCATCAGGCATACGCGTGATGGACGTTCCAGATGTCCACTCATCACAAGGGTGTCCTTTACAGGCTTCTTGATCTAGGGTTCCAGTAAGAACACCAAAGAGTATCCCAATGGGGTAAGGAGACTCAAATTTGGAGGGAAGTGAGAGGGTCCATGTTTAACCCCTATTGGAAGATAAAAAAGCAGGGCCAGAGTGATGGGCGTTTGCCTTAGACTCAGCAGATCCAGGTTCAATCCTCAGCATCCCATATGGTCCCCAGAGCACTGCCAGGAGTGATTCCTGAGTGCAGAGCCAGGAGTAACCCCTGAGCATCACCGGGTGTGACCCAAAAAGAAAAGAAACAGATATAAAGGGGAAGACAGCTGCTTTTCTCTTGGCCTACTAGCAAAAGTGAAAAAGTCTTGTGCTAGGGTGTTAAGGAATTTGTCTCATAGCCAAGCTCGATTTCTCCCCAGCACTGAACATGGTCCACTGAGCCCCACCAGGAGTGAGCTGGAGCACTGTTAGCTCACCACTCCGCCTCCCCAAAAATAAGATCACACATGTCATTCTCCTGCCTGCTTCAGTCTCAGCGGGACAAGGAGAGAAGGCCTGTGTAAAATTTCATTCTAATTACAAAAATAACTTCAACACTTATGGTCACTATCTTCCCTCTCTCCAGAGACATCACCACACACAAACCTGGTGACAACTTTCAGGAGCACACACGCCAAGTTCTTTAATTGATTTTATTTTTTACATAAAAAGTTCAGTAAAAATTGGATAAAGTAAAGTGATTTTAAGCAGTAAATCAATCTTATCAACATAGCACAAGGCTGGCCAAAACCACACGGCAGCCTGCTTTAGAATATTTACATGATAACAAATTAAACCTTGCAGGAGAACTTAAACCGTCCTTACAAAGTCTTCCTGTGATCCTAGCACATAGAGGCTAAAAAGCAAAACAAAAACAAACAAAACCAGGAAAAAACAAATTATTTTCAATATATTCACATATACATTAAAATATAATACAATTCATCAGGTGAGGGTCACGGGTGGGGATGCGCACCCCTGCTGCGCTGACAGCACCGCCAAAGAGGAGAACCAGGTTGGAGGAGGGTCAGGCCTGGGCTGGGCTTTAGAGGGAAGGGTCTCTCCTAAGCCCTTGCCTCTGATAGCCCCTAACCATACCCCAACTTGTGACTAGGGATCACTTATTGTAGATGGGAGCTCGTTCGTGGTTTTTAATTAAACTCTGTAGGTCTGAGTCCCCCAGGGTGGTGTGTCCTCAGCAGCACAACCCTGGCCCCACATGGGGTGGGTTCAGAGGGGCTCCGCAGGGTTTCTTTCCCGGTGTCGTCCAACCTGCTCACTGGTCACCCCACAGTGGCCCACACGTCACTCTAATTCAGTGTCCTCTTTGGGTTTATAAACAGCCCCAAACTTCTGCATGTACTTCTTAATGTATTCCTTGGTTTTGTGTTTCACATTCTCATTGCACTCCAGGTCCTCAGGGTTCTTACAGTACTTCAGCTCCTTATTCATAACACCGTGAGTCAGCTGTTCAGGACAAAAGAAAGATCACAGTCAGTGACAGAAGAAATAAGTGACAGAGGCAGGCCAGTCTCCTGCTTCAGGAGCTTCTCATCAAGACTGCGAGTCGAATAAAAGATGGTACATTTGGGCAGGTCCATGCTGGGATCACTAGCCAGGGAAATTTAGTTCTGAAAGCATCTTAGAAAATCACGAGGGAGGGGCTGGGGCGATAGCCCAGCGGGTTAGGGCGTTTGCCTTGCACGCGGCCGGCCTGTGCCGGCCCGGGTTTGATCCCCGGCATCCCATATGGTCCCCCGAGCACCGCCAGGAGTCATTCCTGAGTGCAGAGCCAGGAGTAACCCCTGAGCATCGCTGGGTATGACCCAAAAAGCAAAAAAAAAAAAAAAGAAAATCACGAGGAGCCGGAGCGATAGCACAGTGGGGAGGGCGTTTGCCTTGCACGTGGCTGACCTGGGTTGTATCCCGGCATCCCATATGCTCTCCCCTAAGCACCGCCAGGAGTAATTCCTGAGTGCAGAGTCTGAGTAACCCCTGAACATTGCTTACTGTGACCCAAAAAAGGAAAACAAACAAACCACTGTCCTCCAAGTCGGACAGAGATTGTAAAGAGAATAAGGCGCCCAACCCGGGGTATTGACAAGCCATGGATGATCCCTGACAGAGCCAGGGTAAGTCCTCAGCACCACCAGGCAAAGCCCAAAACCAAGTAGGAGGTCTTCCCTTCCAAAATCTTCCCTCTCTGTTCCTAGCAACGGCATATGGTGAGGGAAACGTATCTCCCCCCCCCCCTCCCTTTTACAAATAAACGTTCTACTGCTAGAACACAGCCCTGGGGCAGAAAACCAACTCTGAGTGGTGAAAGGGCCATCTTCTCTTCAGAAGCGGTTTGCTCAGAGTATATCAGACCACATTAGGGACGGATACCTTGCGAGCTAGGTGCTTGAAGTCTTCAGTTGTAGTAATTCTTCCCACTTTGCAGTCAGGTTTCCGGTAAGGGTTCAGGCACTGGACAATAAACTGGGACATCTGCAGGGAGGAGAAAGAATACACTGTTCAGAGAGGGCAAAAAATATTGTGCCAGCAAAATAATCAGAAAAGGCAATACTTTCCTTTTTCTACCCCCAGGTGGTTGTCTGGACAGAATCCTGTTCAGTTCCAGAAGGTGATAGTGCTACTGAACTAACTAAGCAAGCCTGATTTAGACCAGCGAGAGCTTCTTTTTATTTCTTTTGGGGGTGTCACTTTTTTGGGTCATACCCAGCAATGTATCCTTCTCTTACATATTGTGGATTGTAATACATATACTTCGTGTGTATCTTTCTGCCAGTATTTAATGCTAGGTTCTATGTGGTAATAGACTTTCAACAATTATTGACACACTGTTCCCTTCTCTGTCTTACCTAACCTCTGCTTCCACATGTTTGTGGTAATTTCCACCTTTGACAAGACCTCCTGATCCACATTTCGCCTGACCTTGGATATTGGTATCATAATATGTATGTGTATATATATACGTCACGCAAATAAATGCAGTCATTCTGTATCTGTCTCCTGGCTAATTTCACTCAACATGATCCTCTCCATGTCCATCCATTTATAGGCAAATTTCATAACTTCATTTTTCCTAACAGCTGCATAGTATTCCATTGTGTAGATGTACCATAGTTTAGGTTTTCTAGCCAGCCCTACTCATGGTTCTGGCTGCTGACTTACAATACTACAATCATATGAACCAATATCTTTATCCTTCCCCCTTCTCTGCCCTCTGTCTCTCTCCCCCTCCCCCTCCTTATCCCTCCTTGTTTTATATTTCACTTCCCTGATGATCAGTAAAAACGATTTACTCCTTCTCCTCCTTATCCCTTCTTCCATTTCTTCATCTCCTACTGGCTGTTACTCAGAAGAACCCTCTTATAGATCCTGATGTAATCATTGTTCTATATCCATGGTAAAAGACTTTTCTGGGGCGGAGCGATAGTCCAGCGGGTAGGCGTTTGCCTTGCGCGGCCAGCCCATGCCCGGCCCGGGTTCGATCCCGGCATCCCATATGGTCCCCGACCGCCAGGAGTAATTCCTGAGTGCAGAGCCAGGAGAAACCCCTGAGCATCGCCGGGTGTGACCCAAAAAAGCAAAAAAAAAAAAAAAAAAAAGACTTTTCTTTTTTTTTTCTTTCTTTGCTTTTTGGGGTCACACCCGCGATGCTCAGGGTTACTCCTGGCTCTGCACTCAGGAATTACTCCCTGGCGGTGCCTGGGACCATATGGGATGCCGGAATCGAACCCGGCCGGCATGGGCTGGCCGCAAGGCAAACGCCTACCCGCTGGCTATCGCCCGCCCCAAGACTTTTCTTTTTACCAATATCTTTACAAATACCTAAATTTTCTTTCTTAAAAAAATTATTCATTCATTCATTCAATTATTTATTTATCTATTTATTTATTTGTTTATTTTTTTTGCTTTTTTGGGTCACACCCGGCAATGCTCAGGGGTTTCTCCTGGCTCTGCACTCAGGAATTACTCCTGGCGGTGCTCGGGGTACCATATGGGATGCCGGGGATCGAACCCGGGCTGGCATGGGCCGGCTGCGTGCAAGGCAAATGCCCTACCCACTGGGTTATCGCTCCGGCCCCAAATATCTAAATTTTCTTTTTGTCAATATCTTAGGGAAAAAATGACCGATTTCTGGAAAGTTAAAATGTGCATATTTTTTTATTAGAATTCATAAATTAAACTGAAGAAATCATAGGCAGAAGCCTACATGATATCAATTCCAGGGGTATCTTCAGTGATCCAATGCCGCTGGCCAACAAATGAAAGCAAAAGTAAATAAATGGGACTACATAAGATTAAGAAGCTTCTGTACCAAGAGAAAGCGATGTCAGAATAAGATGATAACCCATAGACTCGGAGAATATATTTACCCAGCACTTGTCTGACAAAGGGTTACTTTCCAAGATACATAAAGCACTAGTAAGCTTTGACAGAACGCCACCCAGCAGAAGAGCCTATTACAGCCCGGCTCGCGTGGCCGCGCCGTTCATCAATAAATGCTGGATTTAGAGGTGACTACAAGAGTATCCCACCCACACGGCAGAGCCTGGCAAGCTACCCGTGTCGTATTTGATATGCCAGATACCAGTAACAATTATAGACCTCATTCCCATGACCTGATGGAATGGTTTGAAGCTCTTTATGTTCCTGGAGCAAGCAGGTGCCCTTGGGCTCTACTAGCATGAGACAGGACATATGGAGATGTTACTAGTTCCCGCTTGAGCAATCGATGATGAACGTGAAGACAGTGATACAGTGATACCCAGTTATGCTCAGGGGTTACTCCTGGTTCTGCATCAAGAATTACTCCTGGAGAGGGCCAGAGCGATAGCCCAGCAGGTAGGGCATTTGCCTTGCACGCGGCTGGCCTGTGCCGGCCCGGTTCGATTCCTGGCATCCCATATGGTCCCCCAAGCATCGCCAGGTGTAATTCCTGAGTGCAGAGCCAGGAGAAACCCCTGAGCATTGCCAGGTGTGACCCAAAAAAAGCAAAAAAAAAAATTACCCCTGGGGCTGGAGCAATAGCACAGCGGGTAGGGCGTTTGGCCTTGCATGCGGCCGACTCAGGTTCAATCCCGGCATCCCATATGGTCCCCCATGCCAATGCCAGGAGTTATCCCTGAGCATTGCTGGGTGTGACCCAAAAAAGCAAAAAAAAAAAAAAAAAAAAAAAAAAATACTCCTGGCAGTGCTCGAGGGACCTTACGGGATGCTGGGAATCAAACCCAAGTGTGAGGCAAATGCCCTCCCCACTGTGCTGTCACTCTGGCCCCAAGATCCTCATTGTTGGATCTGACAGTATACCACATTTTATAGCTAAAAAAATCTCAAAGGCTTTAGCATAAAGAGACTGTAGCTGAGTTCTCTGGCGCCTGGTGGCAGGGAAGAAAGGGCATTACAAGTGCTGCTAGGAGGCTCGGCCACTTGAGGATTTATGCAGGCCTTCTGTCACTGAAGGTTAGATTTTCATGTGTTATACAGGTCATTTGATTCTGAGTAACAATGTGCAGTAGTAAACATCGTTAAGACAACTGCTGAGGGAAGATGTAGGATAGGTTCCTTTTCAATACATAATTTCCAGTGTCGTCCTGAGTAGTCTCTATTATCTGTTCTACACGGTGGCTCTCATTTATTGCACTAAAGATCCCAAGAGGCAAAGGACTCTAGGGAGGAGGCCAATAATAGCCATTTTGTCTGGGAGTACCTTCAAAAGGGTATACCCCTCCCTGAAACTCAGTGAGCCTTCAGACATTAAAAAAAACAAGGACTATGCCACAAAGTGAGCACTAAAGAAACAGCAGCTAGTGGCTGAGCTGAAACAATTATTTCACACTAGGAAGGAACGAAGTTTTATCCCCAGTAAGGACTTTAGTTCTGTTTTTCTTATGTCCCAGGTCCCTGATTTCTATACTCTTTCCCTTCAATCCACTTCCCTAAATATACATTTATACCGAGCTTAAAATCCTGCAATGCTAGCTCAGACACACAGGTCCTACATGAAGCAGCACAATATGAACTAAGATGCCTTCTCTTGCCTTTGTGTATTCTACTACTGAAGTCAGGCCCTCCTGCTCTACAGTCGATCCCTATACCTGAACAAGAGTTCTTTCTCTCTCTCTTTTTTTTTTTCTTTTTGGGTCACACCCAGCGATGCTCAGGGTTACTCCTGGCACTGTGTGGGGACTATGGGATGCTGGGGATCAAACCGGGTCGGCAGCATGCAAGGCAAACGCCCTACGCACTGGACTACGCTCTACGCTCCAGCCAAAGAGTCCTTTCTCACAAGCCCTTTGCTCCCTTGCTGAGCTGACCACGGTACACTCTTCAGATACCCGCCAGTATTTATTTATAGCTCTTGTTCCTCTAATGCACAATGAGCTATTAAAGAGTTTAAAATTTTGGGGCCGGAGCGATAGCACAGCGGGAGGGCGTTTGTCTTGCATGCCACCGACCTGGCTTCTATCCCCGTATCCCATATGGTCCCCGAGCACTGCTAGGAGGAAGTCCTGAGTGCAGAGCCAGGAACAAACCCTGAGAATTGCCAGTCATGACCCAAAAAGGAAAAAAAAATCTAGATGCTATGAGATAAGCATGTAGTTTGATGTACTGCAAGTGGAAACAAACATACAAAAATAGCATAAATAACAGCTGCATTATTTTAATCCCTTGAAGCAGCCCCCAAATGAGGTTCAACAGAGATTTGGCTTTATTTCAACTGGAAGATCTGACTTAAAATATCCTGCTTAAAACTTTGTCTTCTCTTAACTTCAAAGTTCCTCTGCCAGTCTACCAGGAATGACATCTTTCTTAACAGAGTACTATTTGGGGGATGAAATGAGGTAATAGATATGAAAATCCTTATCCAGTTGTAGAGGATCAACGAACGTGTCATCGCGATCCAATCAGCGAAGGGAACACTCAAAGTCAGAGCAACCTAGTGCTCTAAGCAGTGGCACGTGCTTAGGACCGGAGACTCGGCTCCAGATTAAGCCCACGGCTCTCAGTCCCACCCCACCAACCTTACCTCTTTTCTGAAGACTTCTTTGCTTTTCTTAGCCAGCTCACTGGAGGTGTCTGCTTCAGCTGTCTTAGGCTTTTTCGAAGTCTAGAAATGGAAAAGAAAACAAGTGTTTGTATGGAAGGTCAGGTTACCAATGACCTGCTGCTCCAGAACAGAACCGTCCTTTCTTTCTCCCAGCTGGGATACCTGACTCCTAGTATTAAGGTCTTTAGGGGACATAGTCTGGAATCAATTTGGTTGCTGTTACCACTATCAGCTCATGCTTCAATTCTACACTCTGACTCTGGCCTCCTTCATAAAAAAAAAAAAAAAAAAAAATTCTCTACCCCAAGTCACAATTACATCTTTTTCCTTTCACATGGACATTAAAAAAAAAATTGGGGGTGGGGGGTGGGAAGTGGAGGCAGCTGAGGGAGGGTTGGACCAGACCCAGCTATGCTTTATTCCTAGCTCTGTGCTTAGGAGACCATATGTGATGTTGAGGATCAAACTGGAGTCAGCTGTGTCTTATGGCCTGTATTCCCTCTGTCCCAAAGCTACTCCTTGATGTAGGTGTGCATTTAACATTTATTTTAGTTACCTTTTCTGCCAATTAAAAATAATTTTGCACACACACAAAAAAAAGACTTGGGCCAATGGGCTCCAAAATGTAACCAACTAATTCTTGAGAAAGTAATTGTCTACTTGAGCAGTAAGTGGTTTCTTGAGCTCCTAGGAACCCACACAAGTGGGCAATATTGAAAAGAACAGAGAGAAAAGAAGCAATGTTGTAGGGCTGGAGTGGGAAAGCAGTTATTGACCTGGTTCAATCCTCAGCATCCCAAATGGTTCCCCAAACCCTGCGAGGAATACTTTCTGAATGCAGAGCCCAGAGTAAACCCTGAGTGTCACTGGGGTGGCCTGCCCTCCTCCCGCCATAAAAAAAAGCAAGCAATGTTGTAGTGGCCAGAGAGAGAATACTAGGGCTATGGTGCTTGCCTTGCATGCAGCTAACCCATATTAGATCCCCCAGAACTGCCAGAGGAGTGACCTCCTCCAACTCCCCCACAAAACCCTCGCCCAGCCCACCCCCAAAAAAAGCAAAAAAAACAAACAAAACAAAAAAAAAAAAAAAAAAGCAACATGTTCCCAGGTCCTCAGTAACAGTTTGTGTTTTCTGTAACTTGGCTCATATTGGGCATTAGTACATGAAGGATTTTGGTGAGCAGTGGCTAAATAACCACAATCAAACAAACAGCAGAAGGCTTAGAGAAAAGCCAGAAGCTCGTCCTGTTCTCACTCTTTGGCTGAAACCTATTTGATTCCTAAGGAACAGACTCTGGTTCTAATATGACCAGGTATGATATGAAGGAAGGTCTGAATATCTTCATAATACTCAAAGCGAGGTTTGAGTACTTTTGGCTTAGTGTGAAATGTCCTTAAGTTTTATTGAATAGTTCTGATAACCATAAAACACTGACTGTATAATGCAGTAAATACAAACGACACACTTTATATTGCTCAATGAAGAACTTTATATTCAGGAAAGCACAAATCCAAAAGCTCAACTATCAGAAACACTATAAAAGATTCAACCTAAAATCTGCGATTCACATATACATCAATGAAAAGAAGGATCCTGGGGGCGGGATAGGGGGAACTAGTAAGAGGAGCTGAGGGGGGGGCTGGAGCAATAGCACAGCGGTAGGGTGTTGATCCCCGGCATCCTATATAGTTCCCTGAGCACCGCCAGGAGTAATTCCTGAGTGCAGAGACAGGAGTAACCCCTGAGCATCACCGGGTGTGACACAAAAAGAAAAAGAAAGAGCTGGGGAAATCACCTAAATCAAAAGGGTAAAGTAGTGCTTTCTTTCTTTTTTTTTTTTTTGCTTTTTGGGTCACACCCGGTAGCGCTCAGGGGTTACTCCTGGCTCTGCACTCAGGAATTACTCCTGGAGGTGCTCGGGGCCCATATGGGATGCCGGGATCGAACCCGAGCCCGGCACAGGCCGGCCGCGTGCAAGCAAACGCCCTACCCGCTGGGCTATCGCTCTGGCCCTAAGTAGTGTTTTCTATGCAGGAACTCAGTTTGATCCCCAGCACCATATGGCCATATGGTCCTCTGAACACTAACCAGGGCCAGGAGAACACCCCTGAGCACTACCTGGGTCTTCCAAAAGCAATACCCTAAATAAATAAATAACCCATATAAAAAAAAAACCCAACCCCCCACCCAAAAAAAAAACAAAAAAAACAAAAAAAAAACCAACTCCAAAAATACTACTCCAAAAATTTGAAGTCTTTTTGTAGCAGAAAAAAAATAAACATTTCATTATTTGGTTCTAGATAAGTTTTAGATATATCTTAACCTGTCAAAGAGGCAGGAGCTGGAAGGAACAAACCGATGCTTAAGTGGCCAGAGCGATAGTACAGAGAGTAGACAGATTGCTTTGCATGTAATTAGCCCGGGCTCAGTCCTCGGCATCCCATATGGTCCCCTAAGCAGCACCAGGAGTAGTTCCTTAGAATAGAGCCGGAGTAACCCTTGAACATTGCCAGGTTTGGCCTAAAAACAAAATAAAAAGTTTCTAGAAATAATGTTTCTAGAAACAACTTTCTAAAATAGTATTTTGAAAAGTCTGACTACATTACACGGGCTCCATCTGCTCTACTCAGAGAAGAGGAATTCATCAGAAACTTTTAGAACCAAGTCCAAGAGACATCACTAGGAACTAGCAGGCTTCAAGAGCAGTGGAGCAGTCCTGGTTTTTCCTCCTCTATGTACTCCACTTGAGTACGTTCTACCAGGTTTTGTCTTATTTTATTTATTCATTTATTTAATTCATTCATTCATTTCATTCATTCATTCATTCATTCATTCATTCATTTATGTCTTTTTGTCTTTTTGGGCTACAGCTGGAGATGTTCAGGAGTTACTACTTTTTCTTTTTTTTTTTTTTTTTTAAAGGAATGAACTTACTTTATTTATTTATTTTTGCTTTATGGGTTACTCCTGGCCCTGCGCTCAGGAATTACTCCTGACAGTGCTTGGGAGACCATATGGGATGCCAGGGATCTAACTGGGATCTGGCCGTGCAAGGCAAACGCCCCATCCGTTGTGCTATTGCTCTGGCATCAGGGGTTACTACTTTTTTATTTTTTTATTTTTTGCTTTTTTGGGTCACACCCGGCAATGCTCAGGGGTTACTCCTGGCTCTGCACTCAGGAATTACTCCTGGCGGTGCTCGGGGGACCATATGGGATGCCGGGGATCGAACCTGGGCCAGCATGGGCGGCTGCGTGCAAGGCAAATGCCCTACCCGCTGGGCTATCGCTCCGCCCAGGGGTTACTACTTTTTTTTTTTTTTTGCTTTTTTGGGTCACACCCGGCGACGCTCAGGGGTTACTCCTGGCTCTGCACTCAGGAATTACTCCTGGCGGTGCTCAGGGGACCATATGGGATGCCAGGGATTGAACCCGGGCCGGCCCAGGCCAGCCGCGTGCAAGGCAAATGCCCTACCCGCTGGGCTATCGCCTCCAGGAATTTTGACTAGACTCAGGAATTACTCCTGGTAGTGCTTGGCCCAGGGGATCATATGGGATGCTGGGGATCGAATCCAGGCCTTTGACGTGCAAGGGAAATGCCCTCCCCACTATACTATTGCTCTGTTCCACCTAGGTTGTTCATATTGGGCAAATTAATCAACTGACACAACTTTGGCTCTGTTTTCTGACAATCTCCTCTCAAATATTAGCCACCAAATCTTAGTAGGCAACCTTGCCCTTTGCAAACCCACTTGTCTGCTAAGTCCTGAACAAAGCCCACCAAGAATATTTGCATCAGTTCCCAACATGGCCACTCTTAGTTCTTTTCTTCACCTTGTTCAGATATTATGATGCAATTTTTATCTTTTTAATCTCTACTTATCAAACGGACCTTTTTTTTTTTTTTTTTTTTTGGCTTTTTTGGGTCACACCCAGCAATGCTCAGGGGTTTTTCCTGGCTCTGCACTCAGGAATTACTCCTGGCGGTGCTCGAGGGCCATATGGGATGCCAGGGATCGAACCCAGGCGGCATGGGCCGGCCACGTGCAAAGGCAAATGCCCTACCCACTGGGCTATCGCTCTGGCCCCTAATTTTTATCTTATTAATCTCTCCTTATCAAACCGCTGGACTAGAGCCGTTGCAGACTGGATCCCACGGGATGTCAAAAGATCACATGGCCACCCACCTACAAGATGGTCAGACTTCTTCGTCAAGACCATGAATGAACTGTTTGAGGCTCTTAGTATTCCTGAAACAACCAGATGCCATTGAGCTACACTGGCACATGATAGGGTCAAATGGAATTATTACTGGCGCCCGCTCGAGCAAATTGACGAATAATGGAATGTCAAGTGACCAAACGGACCTAGGTCTCTTCAGGAATACATATGTGTTGACTCTCCTACTTTAAAAGTGTTGCCTCTCAGACCAGTTTCCGTCTCTAGACCCTAATCTGATTCTCATAACTAGAAAATTTATATATCTTACTTTCCTAACCAATTAACAATCGCAGTTATCTAATTAGCATCTCAACAGAAAACATTTTACTTCTGGGGTGGGAATGTGGGGTGGGTGGAAACTCAGCAGTGAGGAACTTACCTGATGCCAGGGATACTCTCTTGTGCCCCTGCCCCATTTTGGGGAGGACTGGAGGGAGTGCGGGGAGGAAATCACATCAAGTACTCAGTGTCTACTCCTTTCTCTGTGCTTATGGTTATCCCTGACATTGCTCTGGGCTGGGGATTGAACCTAGGCTGGCCACATGTAAGTACTATAGTAGTACTACAGTGGGTACTACTTTACCCACTATAGTAGCTTCCAGGCCAATTTATTATTATTATTATTATTTTTGGTTTTGAGTCACAATGGGAAGTGCTAAGGGGACTATATGGGGTGCTGGGGCTAGAACCCAGGTGGAGCATAGGAAAGTAAGCATCTTACCCACTGTACTTTTGCTCTGGCCCCTGGGACAATTTTTTCTGGTTTTGATTTTGTTTTTTGGAAACACCCAGCAGTATTCAGGGTTTACATATGGTGAAACTCCGGGTACCATATGGGGTGCCAGGCAAGTCTGAGGCAAGCATCCTACCACTGTATTATACCTCCAGTCTCATATCTTATCATTATTATTATTATTTTATTTTTTTCTTTTTTGGGTCACACCAGGCGATGCTCAGGGGTTTCTCCTGGCTCTGCACTCAGGAATAACTCCTGGCGGTGCTCGGGGGACCATATGGGATCCCGGGATCGAACCCGGCCGGCACAGGCCGGCGCGGGCAAGGCAAACGCCCTACCCGCTGGGCTATCGCTCCGGCCCTTATCATTATTATTTGAGGACAGACTTACATCTGGCACTGCTGAGGGTTTAATTCTGGCTCTGTGCTCAATGGTCACCCGTGGGGCTTATGGGATCATTTGTGAAACTTTAAACATCTGACTGTGTGCAAAGCAAATGACCTTTCTGCTGTACTCTCTCTCCATTCCCCTTGTTCCATTTTTAATCCCCTTATAAGTAATTTAGGTCCATATAGAGTTATTAAATAGGGCAGAAATATGGGAAAAGTAGGTCAGATTTAAGTTATCTGAAGTCTTGCTATCCTACTAAGGATAGCAACCCAAAGACTGATGTCTCAAGCCTACGACCTGTTTAGGGCAAGATTAGTACCTTCTTTTTAATTTATTTTTTTGTGTTTGGGCCATACTGGACAATATTCAGGGATTACTCCTATTTCGGCACTCAGGAATTACTTCTGGTGGCTCTTGGGAAATAATATGAAACCCTGGGGAACCAAGCACTGCCAAGCCGCATACAAGGCAAGTGTCTTACAAGATGTACTCTCCAGCCCTGAAGGAATACATATTAAAGAAAGTTATAACAAGTGTCAGTCCTCATTCTACTGCTGTTTAGAATGTAAGAGAAAAAAAATCAGCATGTTTATGTGTGTTCTCCAGAAAGGTCTGAGAGAACCTTCACCAAGCAAAGTTTTTCATCTTTTGGCATTACTGACCTTCTAAGTCATCTGAATGCTTGGGAGGCTGTACATATACTGTAAGATGTTAGAGGCTTCCCTTAACCTTGTTCTCTCTCTGAAATTTTTTTTTCTTTTTTGGGTCATACCCGGCAATTGGCTCAGGGGTTTTCCTGGCTCTGCACTCAGGAATCACTCCCTGGCGGTGCTCGGGAACCATATGGGATGCCG
>JAJIBD010013134.1:0-15227 GCA_021461705.1 Cryptotis parvus | reverse complement strand
GGGGAACTCTAGGCCAGATAAGTTTGAGAACCTCTGGATTACATGAACAGAATAAACTTACCTGATATCTCTGAAGCCTGAAGAACCTTTTTTTATTCAGGTTTTTTACATAATAGGAGTTTCTTCTAAGTAAAGTTGATTAGAACAAGAATCTATGGAAAATGTTGGACATGGCATGCAAAAAAAAAAAAACCAAGAAAAATACAAATGTTAAATAGACAAGTCAATTTTGCTTTTTCACTATTGTATTTGTTTTATTCAAAGGTATATTTTAACTAGCATTGCCAGTTCTGATTTAGCATAATTTTGTTGTGTGTCAGGAGAGCTTACTACTGAGAATATACCACACCGCACGGCAGAGCCTGGCAAGCTACCCATGTCGTATTTGATATGCCAAAAACCAGTAACAATTATAGACCTCATTCCCACGACCTGAAGTAATGGTTAGAGGCTCTTCGTGTTCCTGGAGCGAGCAGAGAGCAGATGACCCTTGGGCTACACTAGTACACGACAGGATGTATGGAGATGTTACTGGTTCCCACGAGCAACGGGAAGACAAGTGATACAAGTGTCAGGGAGGTGGTGGACATACCCAGCAGTGCTCAGGTCTATTCCCAACTCTGTGCTCAAGGGATCACAGGAGATGTCGAACTCCTAATGGGGTCAGCAACATGTAAGACAAACGGCTTAGCTTTCTACCGTCTCTTCGGTGTCTGTAATTTTGGTTTTTTTTTTTTTTTCTTTTTTGCTTTTGGGTCACACCCGGTGATGCTCAGGAGTTACTCCTGGCTCTGCACTCAGGAATTACTCCTGGCGGTGCTCAGGGGACCATATGAGATGCTGGGGGATTGAACCCGGGCCAGCGCCAGGCCAGGCGTGCAAGCGAAAACGCCCTACCTCGCCTGGGCTATCGCCCGGCTCCAGTGATTTTGGTTTTAAAAGTCTTTTTATGGCATAATAATTCTCTGACCTTATAGGTAATTCTGCATGACAAAAGTAGAAATCCTCTATTTGAGGGTGCCAGAGCGATAGCACAGCACAGGTAGGGCATTTGCCTTCCATGTGACCAACCTGGGTTCGATTCCTGGCATCCCACAAGGTCCCCTGAGGTCCCCTGAGTACTGTCCAGAGTAATTCCTGAGTGTAGAGCCAGGAGTAACCCCTGATCATTGCTTGGTGTGATCCAAAAAGCAAAAAATAAAAAGGAGAAATACTCTATTTGAAAAAAAAAAGTTATTTGAAAATGTTTACTGATACTCATTCTATATGTGTATGATTTTAAAATTTGATGGGGGTAGTACTTTTGGTTATACCTAGGCATGCTCAGGGGTCACTCCTGGCTGTATTTGGAGGGACGATATGTCAAGCTGGGATTGAACCTGGGTTGGCCACATTTTTTTTTTTTTTGGGTCACACCCAGTAATGCTCAGGGGTTACTCCTGGCTCTGCACTCAGGAATTACTCCTGGTGGTGCTAAGGTAACCATATAGGATGCCAGGGATTGAACCCAGGTCGGCCGCATGCAAGGCAAACAAACACCCTGCCCGCTGTACTATCACTCCAGCCCCAGGGTCGGCCACATTCAAAGCAAGTGCTGTACCTGCTGTACTATCCAGTTCCAGATTTTTAATTTTTGCATATTTGATTATGTTTCATATAAAAATTAGTATATTGCCCAAAGATAACTATATATGTGTGGTGTGTGTGTGTGTGTGTGTGTGTGTGTGTGTGTGTGTATTAGCAAACATCTTTAAAATGTTTTGTTTTTGCCTTGAAAGATACTCTGTATAGTGGCTAAAGTGATATAGTACAGTGCTTAGGGCATCCTGGATGCTGGTTTGATCCTTGGCATCCTATATCCTGAGCATCTCCAAGGAATAATTCCTGATCATAGAGCAAGGAGTAACTTCTGAGCATCTTAGCACCAGGTGTGACCCAAAAACCGAAAAAGCAAGAAAGATCTGTATAAATCCAGCCTGAACTCTTTATAACTAGTCCATTTGTTTGTTCTTTGCCTTAAAAGTATTTCCCTCAGTTTCTTAATCCACTAAGCAGATTTTACCCTTTTCTTTAGGAAACAGAAACCTCAGATTTGTTTTTGCATGATGATGATGATGAAGATGAAGATGAATATGAATCTCGTTCATGGCGAAGATGAAATCTGTTGCGAAGCTGTGTATACTTTTTAGGAATATTGTTTAAAAGAACAACTTTTACAATTATTTAAAGACGCCAATGAGCCAAAAAATTTTTTTTATTTTTCTTTTCAACACAGTAGGTGTAAAGACGGCAAGTTTGCTATTTAAACACATCTCATAACTGTTCATGATATTAAAGCACCAAAGGCCTAGTGACTTTTTACACGGTTGTGAAGATCCACAGGAATGACATGGATACTCTCTAGAGCCTTATTTTCCACACCACCTGTTTTGTTGCTATTGGTGTTGGATGATGATGTAAATGACAGGGTGTTCAAAATTTTATTTTGGATTATATTCTGCTGATAAAATTTCATTAAATGTCAAAATTGCTTGGAATCTCTTAACTCTCAGCTATTATGGATGGGTCAGTCAGACAGTAAGAGATATTTGTGATGCAAATACCTTTTGCTTTCAAGAGTTGTTTTGGAAGGAAAGAAAATTTGATCTCAAGTTTTTCACTTTGAAGGAGCCCAGTCTATGTTCATGCTAAAATTGGCAGGGGTTTTCTGTACAGTAGTACCATTTTAGTGTGTGTTCGCAGTGCAGTAAGGCAGTGGTAGCTACTAAATTTCCATGCTCCCATAGTAGGAACTCTCCTATTCTGCCACTGATCCTTGGTTTGCTTTGGTACTTGTGGAGCATTGGTTCCACTAGGTCTTTTCTTTACGTTCTTAGAAAGTAAAAGGTTTTCACTGTTGGCCCTTTTCTTGTCCCTGTTTTCTTTGTTTTGTTTTTTTAATTAATGGGCCTGATTTACCCATTATTGAGATAAGTGATTCTTTTAGGCCACCAGAATTCAGTCCCTAATAAAAAGCTCAAACCAGCACCTTGATAAATAAGTGATGTTTTGATGAGAATAATGACAGAATTTGCCGAGGAGAGTCACCAGTCTTGTTTTCTTCTCCTTTTTAAAGTTTCAGGACAGTTCCACTAACACAAAAGGCTTTACAAAAAAGTGTCTGGGAATCCTAAATTTAAACCATGATGGTGTGGCGACTGAGGGTGGGGGTGGGTAGGGGATGGGTGTGCTAGTAATAAGTAGGAGTCATACATGACTTTGATCAGATGAACTTATATTTTCATAATTTTGTAGCTTGTCCATGAACATACGCATCCTTCAATAGACAACTTTCTTCACTGTGTGCATTTTTACTGTACACTGTATAGAGTATCTGTTAAGTAAAATCTATATGTAAATGTATGTCCTTGTGTTCTGAATGTTAGATGGAAAGCAGAGGAGCAGCACTACACTGTATTGAGCCCTGGGGAAATAAAAGGATTCATGTACATAGGATGTCACTTTCTTGGGGATAATGCACATGTCTTTTATATATGTGTGGTGTGAGAATTTGAAACTTCCTGTTGGCTTCAGAGGATTCTTTGTGATCACTCTATCAAGGATTTTGTTCGTAAGGTAAATCCTGTTTATCAAAACAGCAACTCTTCCCTAAGAATCTTTAAGACCATCAGAACCGTCAGTTTATTTAGCGAAAGTTAAATGACAGGTTCTGATTCTTTTCTCACTTCCACATAGTATCCTGGAATGATGTGTCAGACCGGGATTATTCTGAAGTATATGTAATTTACCTTCCCTGAATAATAAGGACTTCCTATTTCTAGGTTATTATATCTATTTTTTATAACACTGAAGCTAAAACGAAACTTAGAAGAAGGAAAGCATTACAGTGGGGTACCTGAAGTAAGCAATCTTGCTCCTTCCTCCTCCATCATCTCTAATGAAATGTTCTTGATGTCTGTGGCTCAGTCAGTATATATTTTGAGAGATTCATTGTGGTGAATATTTTGAGTCCTGACAGTTTAAACGTGATAGAGGGAACAAAGGATTTATATATTTTTTGTACAAAGTTCTTTCTTAAATTGTATAATTTTGTAAATAATTTGTTTGGTTTTTTTTGTGTACTAAAACTACCAGCGTATAGATTTCAATAAGAATTGTTGTATTTTTTGTATTTGGAAACTGAAAATGACAGTAAATTAATGGAGCTGTAAGAAAATTTTCAGTAGACAGTTCAACAGAATGAGATTCCTTTTCATATGATTTTTAGCCTCAAAATTGACATCTTACTATCCTCTTGGTACAGAGAGAATTGAGGGACTTGTTTGGCTTTTTAGTTATTGGGGAGGGGAGCTGAAGGAGGGTGTTAAAGTGAAAATAATAGATAAATACTTTCTGGTAAGCTTTGAGACCCTTTGTATAAAACTTACAACTTAGTTTTAAATAGGACTAAAATACCGTTGAGATGCCCTTTATAAGAATTCTAAAGCATTTGATACTGAATTCAAAATATGGATTAAATATAATATAAAATTTAAGTTAAGGTTAACATAGAATAATTGAGTATATATACATATATGTATTTCCCCGTCTCCTCCCCCTTACCGTTACCCTTTGGGTTTTCATTCTACCCTACCCTACCCTTAAGTCCCCAAGTGTTAGAATTTTTCTCTTGCAAAAGTGAATAACTTACCGTTACTTATTTTCTTGGCATCTTTATTTACAGAGATAGCATTTAGCATCCGAGGCAAATTGTGTTCTTTATGATATGATTGACTTCTAAGTAGCTGATGAGCAGTGACCACCACCAGTCCAGTCAGGTCAGCCTGGTTTCTAGCGAATTGCTGGCCCAAGTTCAAGCAGGTAATCCCAGGGAACACAGGATTCCCCTCAATTCCTTTATGTCGTAACTTTGGGTTTATGTCGTCACTAGTGAAGGTGATAAAAATTGGGAAGAGAGTCTTGTTAGGGTCAAAAAGGTCCATTGATGATGGATCATCATTTCAAAAAAGAAGAAAAAAAATCATGTGAAAAGGAATAGTGGTTCCTCTCGATGTATAGTATGCCTGTATTATAGTTTTTACAAAATTGTGAACTTGTGTAATAGTATAATAGGAGATATTGTTGAATTTCTAACTGTTTATACATTTAAATTCATATATGTAATGTTTGTTTTATCGATTACAATCTGAATTTCTAAGAAGCATGTTGACTTTTGCAATAAAGATGCAATATGGAATGGTTCACAATTGGAAAAGAAAAAAAAAAGATAAAAGAAAAAAAAAAGTATTATGAATTAAAAGCAATTCGGAAAATTTATGAACCATTCCAAAAATTATAACAATCACCAAAAGAGCTGTAGTTCTGGCTTGTTCTGGAAAGAAAGAAGATGTGTGTGTTTGCTTGTTGGTGAGAATGAGTGACAGGTATGTGTGGTTTATGTTGGGGCCATGCACATGAGAGAATGTTACTCAGTTCCAGTCTGGGGCCTGCACATTTCTGACCCTCCAGAGCATAGTGAACAAGTGTCACTTCTAAACAGTCTTTTCCAACCATAAGTTTTCTTTGTGGGTGGGTCCTTGGTGTCCCCGATTCAAAGCTGCCATGAAAACAGTCGTTACCATCTTTGGAAAAATCAGTGTCTTTCTGGCCCATGAGGCTGTGAAGGGGATGGAGGAGGAGGAGCGCAGCCGTGTCATGGGCTGACATCACTTAGGGAACTTGCCCAGGTGCAGGGCCACACCCAAGGCTTGGTTTTACTTGGCTGTAAATGTCCTTAAGGTTGCCCATCACCCCGGGCACAATAACAGCATGTCCAGCAGGTCTGTTTTCCCTGCCTCGGACAACTTCATCAAAAAAGTAGTTATTTTAATGTTATCTTGAGATTACTCTGTGTACTTGCCAACAACAGAAAGGACACTTGTGTTCAACACAGGGAGAGAAACTTGTTAGGAGTATTTGTAAGGATTAACAGAAGGTGATGTGCGCCAAGAGGACTGGGTGGGATGCCTATGAAGAGGCTATCACTTGGGCTCCTGTTTTCTCATGTAAAAATGACTTAGCAGTATATAGATATAATTACAAAGTAATTTGCCTTTCCCAATGGTCGCACGTTGTCCAAGAAGATATTCTTTTTAAATTTCCGCTCATTAAAATACTAAAGAATGAAGGTAAATTTTATTTTTGTTGTTTTTAAGTCTGAATTAGGTAAATGTCAGTTTTGAATAGATCCTTTATCGTACGTATTTTATGATAAACAGCTCTGGTGTTTGGGAGAGAGAATATACTTCTGAGCATAGCTTTATCTGCTGTTAAGTAGTGTAAGTTAAATGTTTTACTAAATAGGGGCTCTCATGAAAATGGTGTGTGCGATATTTTTACTCATTGAAGCTTTGGGTGGGGGTGGAGACTTGAGTAGTCTGGATCTAGTTAGGCTGTTTTTCTTTTTTTGGGCCACTCCCGCGATGCTCAGGGGTTACTTGTGGCTTTGCACTCAGGAGCTCCTGGTGGTGCTCCCGTGGCCATATGGGATGCTGGGGATCGAACCCGGGTTGGCTTCATGCAAGGCAAATGCCCTCCTTGCTGTACTGTCGCTCCAGCTCCATCTTGTGTCACTTTTTGTCTCAAAAATCTACTTGAGAGTACAGCCAGACTGAACAAACAGTACTTAGAAAAGCTCTCGACCTGCAGCTTGGCTGTAATATTGCTTTCGCATGTCTTACAAATCACCCTCCTCTGTGCTGAATCCATTTGATTGCCAGGTGATGTCTTCTGTAAGATCATCCACCGTTCAGCCTCTTCTCTGTTACATCTGTTGACCTTCATTTAACGAATCTGTCCCAGCATTCACAGCAAACCATGTAGGTGAAATTTGGGTCAGCATCGCTTTTGATGGCTGGTGGTTTAAGTCGGCTCTTCATATTATGCGAAAAAGTTTTTTACTTTTTAATATTTTAAAAGGTGTTAGTGCTGATATTTTTGGTGGTCATTAAAATAATGCGTTGTTACTTTTTCTTTGCATCTGTTATCTTTTGGTGAAAAGGAGGGAACAAGGGAAGAAAACCCTGATCTAAGTCTCTTAAGCTGGTTTTCCCTGAAACTGTCTATTCCCTATATTCAGTTTATTACACACTCATAAAGTTATATAATAATGATCCATTACTTCTTCTTTTTTTTTTTGGGTCACCCGGCAATGCTCAGGGGTTACTCCTGGCTCTGCACTCAGGAATTACTCCCTGGCGGTGCTCAGGGGACCATATGGGATGCCGGGGATCGAACCTGTATGGGCCAGCCGCGGGCAAGGCAAACGCCCTACCCGCTGGGCTATCGCTCCGGCCCCCATTACTTCTTAAAACAGTAATTAAGATTGGGGTAATAGTTTAGTACTTGGTTGTTATATATTATATTAATAAAGAAATATTCTATTCTTTACTTCCATTCTTTATTCTTTGTTGGGGAATATACTAGGAAATGGTGTGGCCTGTGGGAACTCTACCCTCCTCCCCCAAAAATAGTTTGAATCTTGTCTTGGTGCCATTACTTAGGTAGCCATGTTTTGTTGGTTTCCTCAGGGCTATTTTTTTTGTTGTGTTGTTAAAAAAGACTTTATGAAAGTGAATGTCTTTGTGTGTGTTGGTGTGTTTGTATGTGTGTGCGAGTGTGTGCCAACCATGCTTCAAAGTTTCTTACAAGAAAGCTTGAAGCTTGGGAGTCCCTCCTGGTGCTGCTCAGGGACCAAACCCAGGGCCTCTGCATGGTGGCCATATTTTCCAGGTCTCTGAGGCACCTCTAGCTCCAGAAGTAAGTGCCTTAAGAGCTTTGTGAAGTCTTTGTGAAGCCATCTCTTGTTTGCTCTCAGCTCTGATTGTGAGATTGGGGTTTGGGACACAGGTGGGGGTTTGGGGACAGACTCCAGCCTGACTCGGGATCACACCTGGCATTGCTGAGTGTTTAGGAGAGGCTTGTGATGTTGCGGATAAACTACTCAGGACCTCACACATGCCAAGATGCTCTACCACTGAGCCATAGCTCTGCCATATCAAAGTTATAGATAAGGACTAACTTTAAAGTTTATCTCACTTTGGTTTCTTCTTGATCTGACTTCGAGGATTGAGCTTGTGCACGGGTCTGGATTGAGTCTTTAAACCAAACACTAGTTAAAGTCATGCTTGTAAACAAAGCTCTGTTCCTGTATGGATGATTGGATCCTCCAAAAGAAAGGTTTTTGTTTGATTTGGGGCGGGGGGGGGGGGGGGGGGTGGGGTTCACACCTGGCTATGCTCAGGGTTTACCTCCGGCTCTGCGCTCAGATCACTCTTGCCAGGCATTGGAGGACCATTTGTGGTGCTGGGGAGATGAGCCCAGGTTGGCTGCTGCTCTTTACTCCCAGTCCTCTCAAACCACAGA
Source organism: Cryptotis parvus (assembly GCA_021461705.1). Taxonomy (NCBI): domain Eukaryota; kingdom Metazoa; phylum Chordata; class Mammalia; order Eulipotyphla; family Soricidae; genus Cryptotis; species Cryptotis parvus. Next base: position 6,824 of record JAJIBD010013134.1, on the reverse strand, counting down.
AAATTATTGTTTTAAATACAGGATTCTTTTCTTTCTTTCTTTCTTTTTTTTTTTTTTTTAATAGAGCCTGTAGGGGGCTCCAGAAGGCAAATTTTAGTCAGTCTTAAGACTGAATCTTTTTACCCTACAAGTGTAGTGAAATCATCTTTTGTGTTATGACCCAGAGTATATAGACAATGTCCCCAAACCCAATAGTTTACAAATATTCACTTACCCATCTCAATATGCACCTCATTTCCCCCTCTGTTAAAAAATCACGTCAGGGCCGGAGCGATAATCCAGCGGGTAGGGCGCTTGCCTTGCACGCGGCGGCCTATGCCAGCCCGGGTTTGATCCCCGGCATCCCATATGGTCCCCTGTGCACCGCCAGGAGTAATTCCTGAGTGCAGAGCCAGGAGTAACCCCTGAGCATTGCCGGTGTGACCCCCCAAAAAAAAAAGCAAAAAAAAATCACTTGTCAAGGACTAGCAATCGGCATGTGGGTACTCTGTACACACCCCCAACTCCCCAAATTGTCGTCTTCTCAAGACTATTTGACTTTCAGAATTGCAGTTTGGGAAACCAACGGAATTGAAGTTCTCTATCACTCTCTTTACAGTGACAGCCAATATTTTTGGTGTGGGGTTCATGCCAGGTAGAGCTGAGGGGCTACTTCCTCACTCTGTGCTCGGGTGTTGCTCCTGGCAGTGCTCAGGGGCCCATGTGGTGCCATAGATCATATCCAGGCTCCTGAATAAGACACATGGCTCCAGCCTGTTGAACTAGATCCTCCCAACTTCTCAGTATCATTGTGAGCCTAAAAACGATACCATTTCTGAAGTAAATTTTTCTTGAAGTAGTATGTTCGGTCTAAAAATTGACCTTTAATCTGAACTTAAGGATAGAAAAAAAAAGTATGCATCCATATCTTTATTGAATACCTGGTGATTTGAGGCATGAAGGCATTTTTATAGTTAAATTTTGTCCAGAGGTTAAGATGCTCGCTTTAAATGCAGCAAACCTTAGTTTTTTTCCCCAGTGCTGCATGTTTCCTCTAACATCTCCAGGAAAGAGCCCAGAAAATGAGCCAGGATAAGTCTTGAGCACTGTTTCCCACCCGCAGGACCGTTCTTTTCCCTCCCCCCTTACTGATAGTACTCAGGACTACTCCCAGCTCAGTGCTCAGGGTTTGCCCCTGCCAGGGCCTGGAGGACCCTGAGAGCTGGCAGTTGAGCCCAGGGTTCCTGCATGCAAAGTGTAGGCCTGTACTGCAGTCCATGTCCCTGGCCCCACTGTTACTCCTGGGGTTACTCCTGGTTCTGCACTCAGGAATAACTCCTGGTGGACCATATGGGATGCTGGGGATTGAACCCAGTCAGCCGCATACAAGGCAAATGCTCTACCTGCCGTACTGTTGCTCTGCTCATTCTCCCAGTTTAAATTTTTATTTAATTTTGCTTTTTTGGGTCACACCCAGCAATGCTCAGGGGTTTCTCCTGGCTCTTCGCTCAGGAATTACTCCTGGCCCTGCTCAGGGGACCATATGGGATGCCGGAGATTGAACCCGGGTCAGCTGCATGCAAGGCAAACGCCCTACCCGCTGGACTTTCACTCTGGCCCCTAAATTTTTAAACAAAACTATTAAGATGCCTGCCGCTTATTGTTTTCTTTTATTCTCTATGTACCAAATAGGTGCTGTTTTTTTAAAACTAAATTTTGTTTGCTTGCTTTATGGGTCATGCCCAGCAATGCTCAGGGGTTACGCCTGGCTCAGCACTCAGGAACTACTCTTGGTGGTGCTCAGGGGACCATATGGAATGCCAGGGATCGAACCTGGGTTAGCTACATGAAAGGCAAATGCCCTCCCCGCTGTACTATCGCTTCAACCCCAAACTGAAGTTCTTAACATCTGCAGGAATTTTTATTTGGGGCCCCCACTCAGCAGTGCTCAGGCACTATCCCTGGCTTGGTGCTGAGTGATTATTCTTGAGGGTGTTGGACCAGTGCTTTGATGGAAAACCAATGGAATTGCTTTTCTAGAGGGCCTGAGATCAACCCTGGGCACCAGCACGCAAAGCGGTACTCTGTCCCTTTGAGCTAACTCCCCAGCCACAGAATTTTTTTTCAAACACCTGCCTGTGAAGTCCATACATTTACAACTAATGTGTGACAATCAATGAAAAGTATTGGGCTTTGAATTCATTTTTATCTAGAATTCAGTTATTAAGTGTTCAGAATAAACCAAGTCCGGAACCGGAGACAGAACTCTACAGTAATCAGCACATGCTTAGAGGAGGCTCAGGGAAGATTTATTTTTTTGGTTTTGGCACCACACCTGGCAGTGCTCAGACAGGGCTTACTCTTACACTCTCTCAGAGGAGAGTAAGCCATGATCGCTCCTGCCAGGGATTGAACTCTGGTCAGCCATGTGCAAGAAAAGTGCCCTACTTACTGTGTATTTGGCCCTTCAGGATCCTCTGATCACCACCCTCAGTGACCCCCACCCCCGTGACCACCTGGTTGTGCTCAAAAAACAAAATAGATCTGACAAATGAGTCCCCCCAAAACCCTAAACTGTCTTTGAGAAAATTATATATGTTCCAACATTCTGACACTGAATTGGATAATTTTCAACTTTCTCCTAGGGGCCAGAGAGATAGTATCAGGGTTAAGGCATTACCTTTGTGCAGCCAACTCTGGTTTGAGTCCCCAAACACTACATGGTCCCCTGAGCCAGAACGGATCTCTGAACGTGTCCCAGAAATGAAACCAGAACTGAAGCAAACCATATTCTTGTGTAGGTTTATAACAAGGGATGTTGATAAACTCCCAGATAAGAAATCACCTAGTCCTACCTCTTTTTTGGCAGTGGATGGGAGCCAGGGGGTTGGTCTTCTGCATACAAACCAGGTACTTCTGGTGCTGGAGCACAGCGGGTAGGGCGTTTGCCTTGCACACACCAAACTGGGTTCCATCCCTGGCATCCCATATGGTCCCCAAGCACCACCAGGACTAAGTCCTGAGTGAGTAGCCAGGAGTAACTCCTGAGTATTGCCAGGTGTGACCTAAAAACAAAAACACCCCCAAATAAGCCCCCAAACCAAAAAACATGCCCTCTAGCCCTTTGAGCCATCTGCATTTGCCACTTTTTTCTCTCTTTGGTTAGGGTTTAAGTGTGTGGAGCCTGGGTGTGACTTAGTGGAGCATTTGCCTTGCAGGTATGAGGTCCTGAGTTCAATCTCTGGCAATGCAACGGAGGTGGGGTGAGGGGGCAATAATATGTGTCATTTGTGTGTTTACATATCAGAGTTTTCCCAGTTTCCAAGCTGTGCAGAGAAGTAGAACACGTCAGCGAGAATGTTGCCATCTTCAGGATCCCACAGACCAAAAACAAAACTTTTTAAGACGTTGAATCGACATTTCAGCATTTCTAGCTGGTCCTTGTCCATCGCTTTAGGGTTCTTGAAGCAGTACAGCTTGACTTCCCTGAGGACCAAGTAATTCTTTTCAGTCTTAAACAGAGGGACTGGCAGGCTCGCCAGCCGCGTGCAGCCTGTCATCTGCTTTCTGTCCTTGCAGCTGCCCCTCGAGAAGTCCTTGCACTTGCCCCCTTGTGCAGCTCTGAACCGGCTTTGAAGAGACCGAGCAGCTTCCTGGAGGCCTCACCGTCCGGACTGTTGCAACCAGGATTTGAACATGGGTCTGCTTGCAGAGTCTGTGCTCTTCGCTTCTGCACTCTGCGCTTCTAATAAAGTGGAATATTGCAAGTCTGTAGAATGTCACTGGTCTTTTCCTCGAGTGTCTGTCAAACACTGCCTCTCTGACTCTATCTTATCTCTGTCTGGACTGGAACCAGCTCCCGGGGGAACAGCATTGTGTTTTTCGGCAACATATTAGAAACCATAGAGAGCAGTGTTTATTTATGTTAATTTGTGGGGAAACATTTTTTAAAGTAATTTTTCTCTGACCTCCAGAAACTGTAACCAGCCAATTTAATACGCTTCACAATCATTTGGCTATATCATAACCTATGTTTATTTTATTTTCAATTTTATCTTAAATATTTTCCCGGTGGCAAACTGGAATTATGATAATCTTGCAGTCTTCCTACCTGGCCTTCTTTGTGTTTTTTCAATATTTCTGGTGCTTCCCTCCTTTTAACCTTGGCATTACAAAAATCATGTTGTACATAAATAAGTTTACATGCTTTAATTTAATGATGTTTTCATATAGTACACTGGATTTTCTAGGCAGAAAGTGCTGAGAATAGCAGTGTTCCTTTATAGTTATGTATATGCCATAGATTTTTTAAAAGGAATATATTCTCAGTAAATAAAATTGATTTTCACGTCATTGTTCCTTTTTATAAAGTTACCAGATTTTTTTTAAATTTCAGATTTCTTATTTTTAATAATGCCATTATCAATCCTTGTGGATTTCCAATTTCACTGTTTTGACAACTCTGAAGTGGTTATTAGCTACCAGTGGTATGGAAATAATTGTCATCTGCAAATTAAAAAGAAAAGGAAGAGAAGGAGGCAAGGTTTTGGGGGGGAGAAGAGGGACTTCGTGTTTCTGACAGCCCGGAGAAAACTAGACATCAGCTCAATGGACAGCTCACGGGCTCCAGCCCTTTGGCTGCTCCTAGCCCCCCAGAAAAGGTTTTTAGTCTTGACGAATTTAGCAGTTTTGGAAATGTTTCCAGCACGGTAACTTTAGAAATGAAAGAGTGAGACAAAAGAGAAAGTCCTTCATATTCTCCTGGTAAGTTTTTATTTATTTATTTTTGCTCTTTTTTTGGGGAGGGTTACACCTGGCGATGCTCAGGGTTACTCCCGGCTCTGCACTCAGGAATTACACCTGGCAATGCGCAAGGGACCATATGAGATGCCAGGGATCGAACCGGTGCATTCGTGGGCAAGGCAAATTACCTACCCACTGTACTATCGCTCTGGCCCCTCCTGGTAAGTTTTTAGAAAAGTGTTTCTCCGTATGATAAAATTGGATAACATTATTAAAAACATTTTATTGTTGGGGCCAGGAGAGCACCCGAAAGGCTTGGCTGCAAGCTTGGCATGGGGGAGACCCAGTTTGGAGTACTTTTGTTTTCCCCCTAAGCACCACTTGGAGCCGCTCCCAAGCACCAGGTGGGAAGTGGTCCCTGTGACCTGCTGGGTGGAAAGGGAAAAACATTTTAAAAAAATTATATACCACCATGAGATATACAGGTGCAAAGCTGTTCATGACTGGGTTTCAGTCATACAGTGTTCAGCACCCATCCCTCCACCAGTGCACATTTCCCAACACCAATGTCCCCAATTCCCTCCTCCTCCCCTAGGTGCCTCTATGGCAGGTCCTTTATCTCTCTGTCTCTCTCTGTCTCTCTGTCTGTCTCTGTCTCTCCATCTCTGTCTCATTTCCAAGTCTGTCTCTCTCATTCCCAAGTGATGTTCATGGGGCCTCATTGGGACTCCGCTCAGCCACCTGGGCACAGGTTCAGCGAAAGGGATTGAGGCAATGCTGTTCAGGCACTGTGGTTATGAATCTCGGGGGCCTCCCCAGAGGTGCTGGGGGTACCTCCAGGCCTGCACCTGGCAATGCTTGGGAGAACCAGAGAGTACCAGGGGATTCAACCCAGAGCGGGTGACTCGCTGTAACTATCTCTCTGTTCCCATCTTTGTTTTAGTTTGGGCCACACCTGGCATAGAAGCTGCTTGGACTAGAATCCCCCCCCCCCATCTGCTGCAGCCCTTTAAACTCTCCTGGGAATGGGGGGCTCACTTCTCTCCACACCACAAAGGTGACTTTCTTCTTTGATACTGTTTTGCTATTTCTATTTTACAGTTTCTCAAGACTTTATCTCTCTGTTCCTAAGATGGCAGGACAAAAGAAAGAAAAAGAAAAAGATTCCCAGGACAAAAAGATTCCCTTCTGGAAGAAATGAGCTTGTGGCCTTGTGGCCCATGATCACTTGCCAGCAGCCAGGTGCTCTCTGGTTCCTTTGAGGAGTCCCTTTTGTTTTGGTTTCTTCTTCTTTATTGCTAGAATGATTAACTTAATGTCACTATCCAGAAGCCAGAGGCTAAGTTGCCCTTACAATTGAAAATCAAAACAGAATAGCAGGTGTGAATTTTCTGACAATAGCTTTATCTAGCTGAGATCAGGAACACTGGTGAATGGGACCTTTTCTACTGGTAATTAATGTAGACTAGGTGGATTCTGTTCTACTCTGACTTTATACCTAAAAGGGCCAGCACTGGGGAACTGAAATAGACCCTGCCTTATTATTAGTTAAAAACTTTTTTTTACTAGTTTTTTTAATTTATTTTATTTTATTGTACCACTATGAGATATAGAATTACAAAGATGTTCATATTTGGGTTTCAGTCATACAGTGTTCCAGCACCCCTCCCTCCATCCAAGTGCCCATTTTCTACCACCAGTGTCCCCAATTTCATCCCCCCCCCTAGCCTGCCTCTATGGCAGGTTCTTTTTTTTTCCCCAAATTTTATTACACCACTTTTAGACATACAGTTGCAAGATGCTCATGTAGAGTTTTGGTTCTACAGTGTTCCAACACCGATCCCCTCCACCCGAACCCATCTCTCCATCACCAATGTCCCCCACCTCCCTCCCCCCTCCCACACCTCAACTACTTGGCGGGTTCTGTATGTCTTTCTCTCCTCTCTATCTCTCCCTCCCCGCCAAACTTTCCTGCACATCTTAGAATGCAGTGCATTAAAGGACATAACTGTTTCCACTACTTTGATGGACTGCACAACCTGGGCTCGAACTGGTTTTGCTCTGTTAATCTGGTCGTGAGGTAGTATCCCATCTGTCCTGGG
>JAJIBD010013133.1:0-29530 GCA_021461705.1 Cryptotis parvus | reverse complement strand
GGGCATTTGTTGTTTCCTTACTAAGTTTCTTTATATCCCACATAAGGCATCTGAGTTCCTGTTTATTGCAGTACTATTCACAGTAGCCAAAATCTGGAAAGAGCACATGTCCTAGTGAAGATAATTGGATGAAGAAACTATGGTGCGTATACACAATAGACTGCTAGACTGCTACTTGTCTGCTAAAAATATAAATGACAGGGGGCCAGAGCAATAGCACAGCGGGTAGGGCATTTGCCTTGCATGCAGTCAACCCAGGTTCGATCCCCGGCATCCCATATGGTCCCCGAGCACCGCCAGGAGTAATTCCTGAGCAAAGAGCCAGGAGTAACCCCTGAGCATTGCCGGGTGTGACCCAAAAAGAAAAAAATTAAGATATAAATGGCAAAATCATGTAGTTCACTGCCATAGAACTAGAAAATTCTTCATGAGTGAAATTAGCCAGAAGAAGAGGGACAGATACAGAATGATCAAACCATGAAACACCCTGATGAAATGATATATTGTCTGTCTTCGTGATATATTGACTTCAATGGTTTCTTCAGCAATTGAGTTTAATTTACACTCAGCTGCCACGTACCAATATTTCCGTTAGTGCACTTTCATGGACCGCTCAAGGAAAGTGACCCCACGAGGTAATAGCATCAAGCCTAGGTGTGGAACAGGCCAGTCCATGAGGATTTATGTAATTACACTATAAGACATCCACACAACTACAAAATCACCTGATGACACATATCTCAAAAGGTATTCCTGTCATTAAGCCACACATGACTAATTTTGTTCTTTCAACAATGAATCCATTCTATTATTTAACGGAGACCCATCCACTCCAGACCCACAGCTGCGCTGCTCGGCCGGCCCCACGTGGAAGCAACCCATTGATCTGACCTCCCTGTAAGGGGCTCGGCCAGCCCCCTGGCTGAGTCCAACATTGCTCCAAGGGTTAGCTCACACGTGCAGGGTAGGGACCACGCTGGCCGGACTTGGAGCCGAGATTTGGGCTCTGCCTTTTCCTCCACCTCCATGTCAGGTTTCCCGGAAGAGACCCACCCACGCCAGACCCACCCACGCCAGACCCACAGCTTCCTTGGCGGCTTTGCGGCCTCGAGACATTCTTAGATAGTACTGATTTTAGGATAAGGTCCTTCCCAGGATCTTTCACATGTATACACTGTATACAGTTTCTAGACAGGTTCTAACTGATACCTGTCATCCCAGTAAGCCTAGCAAGAAGCCAGAGCAACCCACACATCATGCGGTCAGTCATTCTCAACATTTAGACTCCATAGTTCCTCAGAGCTCCATCCAAGAGAAAACCTGATCTTTCCCCTATAAGTTTCATCAGTAAATGCTTGAGATGAGAGCCTTCTACTGATAGTATACCACCTACACAGCAGAGCCTGGCAAGCTACCCGTGTTTTATTTATTATGCCAAAAACTAGTAACAATTATGGACCTCAATTCCATGACCTGAAGAATGGTTTGAGGCTCTTCCTGCCCCTGGAGCAAGCAGATGCCCTTGATTGCTACACTTTCTTGCGACAGGACGTATGGAGATGTTACTGGTGCCCGCTCGAGCAAATCAATGAACAACGGAAGACAGTGACAGTGATTATTTAACCCTGGACTTTAAAATTTTAATCCATATTTGCTTTGCCCTTTCATAAGTGTTCTGGTTCCTTCAAGCCTACTATAATGAGCGGCAGTAGCTCCTGGGAGCTTGTAAGAATTGCTGAAGTAGGGATGCAGAGATAGAACAATGTATAGGGGCTTGCCTTGCATGCCTCTGATGTGGGTTCAATTCTTGACATCCCACATGGTTCATGGTTCATCAAGCATGTCAAGATGAATTCTTGAGTGCAAAGCCAGGAATAATCTCTGAACATCACTGGTGTGGCCCAACAAACAAACAAAATAGAATTACAAGTGCCGGAGGGATAGCACAGTGGGTAGGGCATTTGCCTTGCATGAGGCCAACCTGGGTTCGATCCCCAGCATCCCATATGGTCCCCCAAGCACTGAAGAGCCAAGAGTAACCCCTGAATCATCACCAGGTGTGACCAAAAAAAAAAAAAAAAAAAAAAAAGAAAAAGAAATTACAGAGGTGCAACTTGAGAGAGAGTAAGCCACCAGTGTGCTTGCCTTGCAACAAAACTGGACCCAGTTTGAGCCCCAGCATACATGGTCCCCCTGAGAACAACCAGAAGTGATGTCAAGACAAACAAAGTAAAGTCTAAGAATCACTGAGGGGCCATAGAGGTAGATCCTTTGGCTAGCCTGCATGATTTATATGCAATGGGACCTGGTTCCATCCTGGGTACTGCCTAGAGTGACTCCACACCTAGAGCAGACTTGAAGCAACCCTTCAAGTCAAAGAAAGTAGCAGAGAGGTAGCACAAGGTGTAAGACACCTGACTTGTATGTAGCTGGCTCCAGTTTGGTCACTGGTACCTCATATGATCTCTTGAGCACTGCCAGGAATGACGCCCTGCACTGCTGGGTATGGCCCAACAACCCACGTCCCCACACACACACCACCAGCAAAACTCATAGGGTTAGAAAAAAAGAAACATAGAATATCAGGCCTCACCCCAAACTACCTGACTAGATGTTGACGCCATTTCAGCAAGATTTTTCAAGCTGTTAACAATTGTTGGAAATAGTAACACCTAACTAGGACTGAGCATTGAGCATCAGCAAAGCGATATCCATGATATCCCCCTAAATGTATATATTTCAAGCCACAATATATGTGTGGCTGTGTGGCTTAGATGCAATCATGAAAAGCTTTGCAATTGTATCTCACAGTGGCATAATAACATTAAAAATAAATTAAAAAATTATTCAACATAAACAAAAGACTAAGAGGTAGGGAGGTATGTTGAGGTTCTTAGGGGAGGGAGGGAGGTGAGTACACTGGGACCTGAATTAGGTGATGAGCAACCAACATTATCATAGAACCTTGTCAGGGGACCCTCTGGGGTCCCCAACAGTATCAGAACAGAAATTCTTTTCTACCTCCGAGGCTGCCGGGAACATATGAAAACTCACGAGTTTGGTGCAGTTCCAAAAGGCTTTTAATAGTCCAACAAGCTCTATCACTGCAATCCAATATAGTGGAAGACCTCTAGCTCTGGTCAGAACTTAGACCATACACGAAGACCCAAGTATCCCACCAAAGTGGATCCCACCAGAGAAGGGTGTAGAAGGGTGGTGCCACACCCTACTACAGGTCTAACAAATGATCATACCAAGGACTAATCTCTTATGTAAAACACTGGAGGGAGAGGGGGACTGGTATAAAAGTAATACATCTTAATTTTATGGGCTTCATGTAATCTGGATGGTACCCACAAGGTCCTTCTTATTTATTATCTGCACCAGAGTGATTCTGAGTATCTTGTTCTCTGTATTCTGAAAGGGTCACACTTGCCTACTTGAGGGCAAACTAGTATGATCCTTCCTATAATCTTAAATGATACTCTCAATATAGCCAGGATGGTAGTCTCCTGGTAAATTCTAACTGTCCCACGCTGGGTGCGGTGGATATAAAAGAGGAGCTGTGCCCAATGTAGATAATAATAGACGTCTTAGTAGATGTATAATAATAAGTCAGAAGTTACTCATTCAGTCAAGGAGACTTCTGTAACTGCCACACCCTCCATCAGTGTTTACATAAAAGAGATCTCATTAGTATGAATCCTGGCTTAAGAACATGAAATAGATTAAGCTGTGAGTAGATAAAACAGCAAAGCTCCCAAGCTAGCTAGGCCTGTCATCCAACAGAACCTCAATAAAATTTTAATGTAAAATTTTAAAAAATAAAAAAAGATATTTCAGCGATTCTTGAACACATTCAAATTTGAGACTTAACTGTCTCTAGACTGACATGGTCCACTGAAGAGCAACAGTGACCACATGAAATAATATAAAGTTTTAATGCTTCTGTTCCCTGGAATAACACAATAAAAATAAAGCAAATAAAAAACTTTTAGGACTATGTTTTTCAATATATATTAAATATCATTTTAACGTGCAGTCAATCCATAAAATTATTCATAGAGTTCTCTTTTAGGACTTTTATGTGTGAAGTTTCCAGGACCTCACACATGCCTCCTCCCCAATCCCGTCCCAAATGCTCCACCACTAAGTCCTATGAAGTCCTATTTTACACCTGGTATTCACTATCAGTATCACTATCTTCCCGCTCATCATCAATTTCTTGAGCCGGCTCCAGTAACATCTCCATATGTCTTGTCTCTAGTAGAGCCCAAGGGCAACTGCTCGCTCCCAGGAACATAAAGAGCCTCAAACCATTATATTAGGTCATGGGAATGACCTAACATAATTGTTACTGGTATTTGGCATATCAAATATGACACGGGCAACTTGCCAGGCTTGCTGTGCGGGTGGCATACTCTTGTAGTCACCCCTAAATACAGCATTTATTGATGAACCGTGCGGTCGCTATAGGCTCGTCTGCTAGATGGAGTTCTGATGAGAGGGAGGTCTGGATGTGGAAAGTGGCAGCCCCTCATGGAGTGGGGGGTCATCTGGCTTGTTGCGAGGCTCTGCTGGGGTGCCAGGCCAGGGCTAGAACCCACCATCCCCTCCCGGGCACCTCGTGGAGCGGCTGGGCACAGGGAGAGCTGGTAGCAGCTCTGCCCCATGTCTGAGTCTCTGGATCAGCATACCTGGGCCGGATTGAAAAAAAAAACTGCTGCAGGGTGGGTATTGATGATTCCGCTGTGATAGGCTCATCTGCTGGATGGAGTTCTGACGGGAATCTGACGAGATTAACACCTGGTATTAATCTTACACTTAGAGCAGGTCTCAAATTGGGAGGAGCTGGGTTTGCTTGTTTTGGTGCTCAGACTTACTCCAGGCTCTGCACTCAGGGATCATATACAGGGCTGGGGGAACATACACAGGGCCAGGAACCAAACCAGAGTCAGCTGGGTGCAAGGAACACGCTGTAATGCACTCCCTGTACTATCTTTTCTTTTTTTTTAAACATTTTATTATACCACCGTGAGATATACAATTACAACGTTGTTCACGCTTGGGGGTTTCGGTCACACAGTGTTCCAGCACCCCCCTCCACCAGTGCCCCTCAGCCACCACCCATGTCCCCAATTCCCTCTCCCCCACATCCTGCCTAAATGGCGGTTCTTTATCTCCTCTCCTCTCCCCTCTCTCTCCTCCTTCCTCCCACACATTGTGGGTTGCACTACGTACACTTTAGAAGCCATCATTTGCATTTTTTTGTCTGTATTTAATGCTCAGTTCTATGTTAGTATCAGAACTTTAGACATTTATTCACACATGTTCCCTTCTCTATCTAAACTATCCTCTGACTCCCACACGCTTGTGGTAATTTCCACTTTTGGTAAGATCACCTAGTATATTTATGTCATGCAAATAAATGCAGTCATTCTATGTCTCTCTCTTTCCTTCTGACTAATTTCACTCAACATGATTCTTTCCATATCCATCCATTTATAGCAAAATTTCATAACTTCATTTTTTCTGACAGCTGCATAGTATTCCATTGTGTAGATGTACCACAGTTTCTTTATCCAGTCATCAGTTCTCGGGCATACTGGTTGTTTCCAGGTTCTGGCTATTGTGAATAGTGCTGCTATGAAAAATAAAAGTGCGGATTGTGTTTCCGCTGTGTGTTTTTTGGCTTTCCAGGGTATATTCCCAGGAGCGGTATGGCTGGGTCAAAGGGGAGCTCAATTTCTAGTCTTTGGAGGAATGTCCATATTGTTTTCCAGAAAGGTTGCTGTACTATCTTTCTGATGTCTCACCTCAACATCTCTGCAAACTAGTAGGAACTATGGAAGTATGTAAGGATCTCCCCGAGATACAGCACTGCTTTATTTAGAAAAGGAGCACCTGAAGGAGCCGTGCTCGGGCTGCTTCCTGCCTGCAATGCTCAGGGTATCAATGCTCGGGAGATTATGTGGTGCCAGAGCTCAAACCCAGTCTCCTGTTTGCAGAGCAGGCACTCAGGCCATTGACCTATTTCTCTTGCCAGATCCACTTTCCCATAGGCGCTCTGGGAAGTCTCTGAGTGCTTTATTGCTTGAGAAACTGTTAACATTTTAAAATATTTTATTAAAGCACCGTGGTTTACAGTTATTCCCAGTTAAGCTCTAGACATACAGTCCCGCCTCTGGTGCTAGCTTCCTTCCACCAGTGTTCCCAGGTCCCCGACCCTTCATTCCGGACCCATCCCTAGCCTGCCATATTGCCAGGTTTTTAACGTTTTTCTTTTAAAGTCTGGGTCTCATGATTTCAGTGTGGTCGACTTTGTGATTTGGGTATTTGGGGCTATCATATTCCTCAGCATCACTGTTGAACCTGAATCCCTTGACCCCCTGTTCCCCAGTGGAGAAGCTTGGACATTTTGGACATTGCATCTCCCATCTGATTAGATCAGCTTGCCACTCAGAGGAAAGCTAGGCTAAGAGAGAAGTAGGTTCAGAGAGCAGCACCTGAGATTTCCTGTGCCCCGGGACGAAAACGGGCTCAAAATGGAGCTTTCAAGAAAGGGAAAAGAAATTGGGGTCATTGTGATAGAGGATGGAATTCAGGTTTATTATATTGCTCATCAAAATGCACAAGATGGGAGTAGATGGACAGAGGGACCAGAAGGGAGGAAAAGGCAGGGGAAGTCAGAGGGGGAGGAGGGGAAGGGAGAAGAGGAAGTTGCTTTAGCAAAGGCAGAAAGAAGCATGAACCCACCCAAGGGCTGATCAACTGTGACATTACCTTGGTGGAAAATGCTCTATTGTAATTTCTTCCTATTGTCCCTAGCAAACCGGTAGTGAAAAAAAATATGTTTCTCTCAATATGGATGTATATTTGGATGTATATTTACTAGAATTTGGGTATGGATATTTACAATGTGGGTGTCTATTTACTAATAGTCATATTAGGATAAGCATGCTCTCATAGATTTAAAAAAAAAAAGGACTTGACACACATTTTTTTTGAACATCTTTTTTTTAAAAATTTTTTTTTATACCACCGTGAAACACACAATTACAAAGGTGTTCATAATTGGTTCTTGGTAATACAGTATACCAGCACCCATCCCTCCACCAGTGCCCCATTTCCACCACCAATGTACCCCCACCCCTCCCGCCCACCCCCCCAGGCTGCCTTAATAGCAGGTACCCCAGTTTCCTCTCTTTCTCTCTCTGTCTCTCTCTCTGTCTCTGCATCTCTCTCCCTCTTCTTTTACACATTGTGGCTAGCCCTGCAGATATTTAGAGTTTATCACTTAAGTCTCTTTGACACACACATTTCAAAGCTCTGTTTTAATGGACACAATCACAATGAAATTCTAACTGAAAAATCATTTAAAATTTCTTAAATCATGAAAAATTTCTGTTCTGCAGGCTTAAGTGCCTGCATTGCTTTTGCCGGAGGCTCACGCTTAACTCCCATCACTGCATGGTCCCCTCAGAGACCCCCCCCCACCACTCACCCACCCCAAGCATCAAGCCAGGTGTAGTCCCTGAGCACCACCAGGTATGGGCCATAAACTGAAAAAAGGTTTTTGCATTGTTAAGGGTTGGAGTGATAGCCCAGTTGGTAGGGCGCTTGCCTTGCATGCAGCTGATCGGGATTCAATACCTGTCCCCTCGTGTAGTCCCAAGCCGGCCAGGAGTGACCCCTGAGCACAGAGCCAAGAGTAAGTCCTGAGCATCCTGGAAAGTGGCCCCAAACAAAACTAAGCAAAGAGATTTTTGCATTTTCAGACGGCTTTATTCCCACTCTCTTTGCTGCTGCTGCTGCTGCTGTCGTGACGGCTAGTTGCTGCGCGCACGGGTCTGGCTCTGCTGCTTGTGTGAGCGGAAAAGCAGATGTTCCCAAGCTGGTGGATTCTTGAGAATTGTATGAACGATTTGCATACAAAACTCAGAAGATGGAAAGTTACTTTACTGTACAGAAAAGGTAGATGGTTCTCGGTCCTCGCCAGATGTCCAGGCCTGACCCTGCCGCTGACCGGTCCCATAACCACTTCCCTGTAGGGTCCCACGCAGTCTACTTGTCCCCAGTGAGCGATGGCTAGGTCCTGTCCCTGCACAGCTCTGTCCTCTGTACGCTTTCCCAGGCTCTGCCCACGGCCACGTGTGCATGAGCCAGTGTGGTTGAAAGCCCTGTGCCCCTGCTGCTGTACTCCCAACTGTAGCCCAGCAGTTCCTGGTCGTCCTGTCCCAGCTTTCCTAGTCTCCCGCCACATGCACATGGGTGAGACTCCTGTGCTCAGCACTTTGTCACTACCTGGTGCCTGAGCCCTGTGTGAACCTGAGCTTTGCTGGCATCTGAGCCCTGCCTGTATGCTGCCCCCTGTCTGGGCCTCATGCAGCCTCCCTGTACTGGGCTGTGATTCTAAGGTGCACAGCCCTACCTGAGAGAGAGTTCAGAGAGTGATACTCAGAGAGAGGAGAGGAGAGAAGAAGGGAGAGAGCGAGAGAGCCAGAGAGAAAGGGAGGGAGACAAGGAGAGAGGGAGAAAGAGGACAACTGGGGCTTCCTTTTTATCTGCTGCTAGGTCCAACCCCAGCCATCCCACTGTCAATTCTGATTGGCTACCTGTTCCATGGGCAGAGATTTAAAAGTGACCTGGTGCTCCACACTTCTGCTCCTGTGAAATCCCTTGTACATTTTTTTAGAAGTGGTGCTGGCCAGAGGTCACATATTAGCGTGCAGAGCTTGCCTGTGCCTCTCACTGAGGTCTGCACTTCTTTAAGGAGCTCGTGCACATGCTCTCTGGGTGTCGTCCTCTCAGTTGAGGCACACAGATTACACTCATGGGAGAAGGGTCACAGTAATGTTCACACACACTGACCAAGAGGTGGTACTTGCTCCCTTCCAAACATACAGTCGCGAGTTCAAAATCCTACATGCACTGAAGTGCTTGGCAGCTCTGCTGTCCACGCTCCTAGCTAGGCACTGTCAGCAGCTTCTGGCTGCACCGCAGTCAGGTGTATGTGAGCACCACGAAAAGGGGTAGGACCCTCCAGCAAGCACAGAAATCACAGAGATGCGGGCCTTGTGCTGTCCCTCCAGAGAGGCCGTCTGCTTTATTCGCTTCCCAGAAACTTTACCCCCACATTTTCTGTCCATGGCCACCCGTCCCTTTGAAGAGGGGCTATATTCTTCCGTTCTCTGGGTGAACAGCTGGTCACTATGCTGCCCACATAAATGCAGGACTAAGCTGCCAATGAACCTCAGGCTCCGGGCACATCTCTTTGACTCCACCATTCTCCCTGCATTAACATACGCCTCAGAGACCTGGGCCCTACGAAAGCAGGATGAGAATGCTATTCGGGTCTCCCAGAGAGGAATCGAAAGAGCTATGCTTGGAATATCACACCTCACTCAAGTGAGAGAAGGAATCCAGAGTTCTGATCTCCGTCGTTATTCCAGAGTCAGGGATGCTGTCTCGTTTGCCAAGGCATCGAAAATCAGATGGGCTGGACATGTAATGCGATTTGGAGACAACCACTGGACTAGAGCCATTCATTACCGACTGGATCCCATGGGATGTCAAAAGATCACGTGGCCGCCCACCTACAAGATGGTCAGACTTCCTTGTAAAGACCCTGAAGGAACGGTTTGAGGCTCTTCATATTCCTGAATCAACCAGATGCCATTGGGCTACATTGGCACATGATAGGGTCCAATGGAAATGTTACCGGTGCTTGCTCGAGCAAATCGATGAATAACGGGATTCTAGTGATCAAGTGAAGTGATCAAGCTGCCAATGAGATCTTCCTAGCCGACTCACCACTAACACTGGCTCAGGAATGGGACACAGGAGCGCCCAGCAGAGTCCAGCCTTGGCATTGCACATTTGTCTTTTATTTTGGGTCACACCTGGCAATGCTCAGGGCTTACTCCCTGCTCTGCATTCAGGAATCTCTCCTGGCAGTGCTCAGGGGACTATATGGGATGCCAGGGATTGAACCCGGATCAGCCAAGTGCAAGACAAATGCTATACTATAGCTCTGGCCTGGGCATTGCTCATTTGTGTGGGAAGAAGAGGGAGGGCTGGAATGATGTAAGCCCAGAGTTCTCAGAAGCCATCAGGCAAGAGAAGAGAGGTGAGAGAGCCTAAACGTAGCAAGGCTTGAAGTCAGCTCCGAACTCTCTTTCCACCCGTCTATGGCAGTACACAGGTCCGAGTGCATATGTGCGCATTCCCTACTCTTGCTGTCCCACATACAGACAGGAAGGGGAAACTCAGATTTCAAAGCCACGTTGACCAAAGTTTAGGATGGTAGCTCGCTGCTACATGAAACTGACTATCTTCACCCCTGACTAGGTATTGTGCTTACAGCTATCACCCCCCTCTCTCTGTAAGGCAGGAATCATATTTCTAAGGCTTTCCTTTTCTAGCTGCAAGCTCAGATTTCAGAGGCAGTCCAACAAAAGAAAAACATCAAACAATGTTTCCTTTCTGGACAATCTTTTGCTGAAATCTCTTTTCCATTCCAATTACCTGGATGGATGGCATGCAATTTTCATGAACTAGTCTCCAAATTAGTGCTTTTTTTATTTTTTAATGGACTCAGTGTTTTACATGTATATTGGTTTACTTAACAAAACAAATTCCTTGGCGAATCATTTCTGTTTTGCAGAAACAAACACTGAGGTCATCCTGAAACCAGCCAGTGGTGGATTCTGGACACACACCAGCTACTTTTCTCTAGGCGAGGAGACTGCATCCGGGGAATGGGCTTGGTGCTCTGATGGTCTGTTCATTTTAATTAACCTTTGGGGCCATCGCAGTACTGCTCAGGAGTGACTCCTGGCTCTGTGCTCGGGAATCACTTTTGTAGATGCGTAGGGGGACCACATGGGATGCCAGGAACCCAACCTGGATCAGCCGCATGCAACGCAAGCACCATAACTGCTTTATTGTCACTCTGGCCCTTCGGACGTGCTCTTTAGATCACACCCAAGTACCCAAAGCAGAGGGACGGGCACAGAATGATCTCCCTCATTTGTGTGTGTAAGGAAAGAGGAGGAGAGGCTTGCCTTGCGCGGTTCCCATATGGTCACGCTGGCATGCCAGGAATGATCCCTGATTCCTGAGCAGAGTAAGTCCTGAGCACCCGGGGGTGAGGCTCCAAAACAAAACAAAAAAGAAACATAGTAGGGAAGTAACTACCATCCAAGGACAATAGAAAGGAAGGCAGAAGAACCTCCGAAGGGAGGAAGCTGGCCTCTGTGGGGGAGGGAGGCCGGACAGGGAAGGGACAGCTGGACAATAATAAGGGAAGCGGTCGCTTTGGGAAAGGTCTGGGGTTCTGAGAGGGGCGGTAAAGGGGCATGCATGATCGTATTGTAAACCAAAAAAATAAAAATAAAAGAAAGAAAGAAAGGATAAGAAAAAAGTGACTGCCAGAGAGGCAGTCTGGGGATGGGAGGAAAACTGGGGGAAGGACACTGGTGAAGGAACCCCTGAAATTCGATCGTGAATGACTTTGTAACTTTGTATCTATCTCACAGTGATTCACTAATTTTTTTTTTTTTTTTTTTTGGGTCGCACCTGGCAATGCTCAGGAGTTTCTCCTGACTCTGCACTCAGGAATCACCCCTGGAGGTGCTCAGGGGACCATATGGGATGCCGGGGATCGAACCCGGGCCGGCATGGGCCGGCCGCGCAAAGGCAAACGCCCTACCTGCTGGACTATCGCTCAGGCCCCCAGTGATTCACTAAATTAACATATATTTTTAAATGATCAGATGCTCAAATCTTTTGAAAATGTGACTGACATTCCTAAGCCTCAGTGCTAAAGAGCATGTTAGAGAAACTCCAAACCAAAAGTACATTATTGGGGCCGGAGCGATAGCCCAGCGGGGGCGCTTGCCTTGCCGGGCCGGCTGGTCCGGGCGATCCCATATGGTCCCCGAGTTGCCAGGAGTAATCCGAGTGCAGAGCCAGGAGTCCCCGAGATCGCAGGTGTGACCCAAGAAAAAAAAAAAGATGTATTCTAAAAAAAAAAAAAAAACAAAACAAACAAAAAATTATTGTGCCGTTCCCCACCCCCCCAAGATGATTATTTACATTTTTTAATTCACTTCAGAAGATCAAGTCCTGGGTTGAGATGCAACTTAGTGCTAGAGCATTTAACCTTGCATGCATGAGGCCCCAGGTTCAATCCATGGCACTGCAAACATAGAAGAAAGCTCTGTGTACACCACTGACTCAAAGAAGCCTGGATGCTGGTCCTCGCCTGGGGGCATCCGTGCTGGTGACCACACAGCTAATTAACGAACAGTGTCCATACACTCATTCACAGAGGAATCAGGAGAGGCTGGAACTTGCTCTAAGGTTGTCTTTCTGGTTTATGACTTCCTCAATACACAAAGATAATGAATTGTTTTGTTGCAGGATACTTAACAGCTTTGATCATTGAGAGTCGATAGGAAGAAATAACAGCAACTTTAATAACGGGCATTACAAGAGGAAGTGTTGAATCTGAATCGCCAAGAGACAAAACTAATGAGGTCAGATAACTCACCAATAAATAGATTCACAGGCATTTGTTAGAAGAATATGAATTATCCTTTTATTTTTAATATTTTACTTTTTGGGTCACACTTGGCAATGCTGAGGGGGTTACTCCTGTAATTGCATCCAAGAATTACTCATGGCGGTTCTCAGGGGACCATATGGGATGCTGGAGATCGAGCCCAGGTCAGCTGCATGCAGGACAAACGCCCTCCCTGTTCTGTAGTTCCAGCCCCAAGTCTTGAACTCTTAAGTGGTTCCCCCAAACCCATGGGCTCCTTGATCTCCCACTTTTTTTTTCTTTTTGGGTCACACAGAGCGATGCTCAGGGTTACTCCTGGCTCTGTGCTCAAAAATCACTCCTGGCACTGCGAAGAGATCAGAGAAAACAAATCCAAAGAACACCTTCAAGAAATCACTGCAGTGGCAAGGACAATGGTGTCCTCACAGGAAGAATTAGGGGGCATTTGCTTTATTCGTTCCAACCTGGTTAAAAAACAAAACAAGAATCGCAGGTAGCATCCCGCCTCCTCAGCAGGTTCTGTCCGCCCTCCCTTTCCAGGCTGAATAGAGCTCAGGGTCATTCTTAACCTCATTCTCCTCTAGCTCAAAGCCATGATTCATATGGCTTTTCTCTGTCATCGCCAATAGACACAGAGGAAGGCAGAAAAGGACGGAGGAGAAGGAGGCAGAGAGAGCAGGACAAGGCTTCATGGGGAAGCCTCAGGGCTGGATGTTGCTAATGATGGCAAACAGCCTTTCAACAAAACAAAGAAATGGCAAATAGAATGCTCAGAAAAAAAAATCAGTAAGAGTTGTGATTGCTATATATGGTTTTAACCTATGCAAATAAGGAAACTTATTATTTATTTATTTATCATGAGCCCTTTTAAAAAAAGATTTTTTTAAAGACTTTTTGTTTGTTTTGGGCTACGCTTGGTGATGCTCAGAGCTTACTTCTGTCTCTGTGCTCAGGGTTTCTATGGGTGCCTAAGGAACCAGATGGGTGCTGGGGATCTGCCCAGAGCCAGCTACTTGCTGTTAAGTGTCTTCACTCTTGTCCTATCTCTCCAACTCCATGGTTTGTTTTTTTTGTGGGGGTTTTTTTGTTTTTTTTCTTTTGGGTCACACCCGGCAATGCTCAGGGGTTACTCCTGGCTCTGCACTCAGGAATTACTCCTGGAAGTGCTCGGGGGACCATATGGGATGCCGGGATCGAACCTCGGCCGGCATAGGCCAGCCTTGTGCTAGGCAATCGCCCTACCTGCTGGACTATCGCTCTGGCCCCTCCAACTCCATATTTATGCTAGTGCTAACTCTTGGTTTTGGTGGACATAGGTACCTCACCACAGTGTCCAACTGCACAAGAAGGTTGAGTTTGAGGTTCCAACTGCACAAGAGGGGTCTAGTCAGAGAGGTTGGGAAGATGCTCTTCTCTTCTCTAGAATTCATCTTCCCCCTCCCTCTATGTCTCTCTCTCTCCCTCTCTTCATCTCTCTCCATCTCTCTCTCCATCTCTATATCTCTCTCCATCTCTATTACTTTCTCTCTCTCCATCTCTATCTCTGTTTCCATATCTATCTCTTTCTCTCTCCATCTCTATCTCTCTCTCTCTCTTCCTTTTTGGGTCACACCCGAAATGCTCAGGGGTTACTCCTGGCTCTGCACTCAGGAATTACTCCTGGCGGTACTGAAGGGACGATATGGGATGCTGGGTATCGAACCCAGGTTGGTCGCTTGCAAAGCAAATGCCCTGGCCATTATCCTATCTCTACAGCCACCCTTTTTCACTTTTTTGTGCTGTTTTTGGGCCACATCTAGTGACTCCTGATTCTGCACTCAGGAATCACTCCTAGCAGGCTCAGTTGAGAACTACACGGGATACCAGGGATCAAACTGGGTCAGCTGCACGCAAGGCAAGCCTCCGTACTATCCCTCCTACCCCATCTTCCTTTTCTCATCCTGCCTCTACACTTTTCTTTCCTTTCACTCATCCCATCTCTCACATTGCATCTATCTTTTGCTGAAAAACTTGAGTCTTTTCATTACCTGTCTAAATAACCCAATGTCAGTATTTCTTTGTTTATTTTTTTTTTTTGTTTGTTTTGCTTTTTGGGTCACAAATGGCAATGCTCAGGGGTTACTCCTGGATCTTCTCTCAGGAATTACTCCTGGTGGTGCTCGGGGGACCATATGGGATGCCTGGGATCGAACCCGGTTTTCTGTGTGCAAGGCAAATGCCCTACCTGCTGTGTTATCGCTCTGGCCCCAGTATTCTTTGTTTAAAAAAAGAAAAAAGAACAAAAACTCAGTTTTAAAGCCTGGTGGATAAATTGGTTTTTGCCTCTGTAAATTGGAAATAAAATATTCACAGTGTGGTGTGAGTTCAGACAGTGAAAATGTCATCTCTGCAGGAAGACACCTCTTCTCAAACCAAATTTGTGACTTAATTCTCTTAAGGAGAATAATATTTGGAACGAAGGAGAGCTCAGGGCTTGAGCACAGGCCTGATTTGCTCAGGGTTTGAGCCTCTTGTTCTCTGGCCCCAAAAGACCTTCTGGGCACTGTTAGGTATGTCCCTGGTGGCTCCAGTACCTTTGGGAAGGACCCAGAGGAACAACAACAAAAAACAAGCCGCAACAACAGAAATACTTTAGCTGTTGGTTGGAAGCCCTACCTAGCCATGCCCATCGACCACTTCTAGCTCAGTGCTCAGGGATTCCTGAGGCACAGGGGATCATTCCAGGTACTCTAGAATGCAAAGCATGTATGTTCCAGTCCTTTAAATTACCTTCCCCAAATAGTATTTTGTAAACAGAAATTGGGGAAAAGTCCAAAAAAAATTAGCATAAAACAGAATTACATCATCCTGAATACCTGTTTCAAGCTTATTCTTATATTGCTACATAAATTAGTTTATGTAGTGCTTACATGGAGTTTATGTAGTTATGTAGTTTATGTAGTTTATGTCGTGCCTACATGGAGTCAGCCCCAGTTCTATCCCCAGTACCAGATGCTCCCGTGAGCATCACCTGCACAACCCTTGACACAGCGGGGCCAGCACATTTATTTTATTTTATTTATTTATTTTTCTTTTTGGGTCACACCCGACAATGCTTATAGGTTACTCCTGGCTCTGCACTCAGGAATTACTCCTGGCAGTGCTCAGGGGACTGTATGAGATGCCAGGGATCAAACCCGGTCAGCCGAGTGCAAGGCAAAGGTCCTCCCAGCTGTCCCTCTGCCCCCCATGGCCAGTGCATTTAACTTCTGGCCTAACCCACATCTTCCTACCCAATTTCCAGAAGTGCTAGTTTCATCTGGAACCCTGAGCTTCATCATCCTTTTGGCCCAAACTTGCCTGTCACTGAATCAGACTTTGAGGTTGGGCTGGAGTTAGTGCTCTTACAGGGATGAAGACTCTTGCCTTAAGCTGTAGTCAACTCTGGTCTGATTCCAGCACCTCATACTGTCCCCCAAGGACTGCCACGAGTGTCCCCTGAGTGTAGAGTCAGAAGGAGTCCCTGAATACCAACGGGTGTAGCCCAAACCCCCCATTCCAACAAAAAATTTAGAAAAACCAAAGTTTCAAACTTTCATCTCAGATGAAAGGGGGTGGAACACTTCCATCCCCTTTCCAAGCTTGAGACTGATCCCTTGGGGAGAGTTGGAACTATGAGGCACCGACAGGGGATGGATTTAGAGGATGCAACCAACAGCTTGCCTCCAACCATTCTTTTCCATGTCCTTCCTTCCCAATATCTCTTAAAGAAATGGATGGAGTCGAGATGCCTGGGTGTCCTTGACCTATTTTGCTGCCTTCAGATCTGTGTCTTCCTGCAGAGCTCTTCTTCCTAGCCATTTCCTGGGACAAGAAAAATGTTTTAACTGTTACTGCTATTCAGGCAGTTATCAGTTTATTCTAATCTTCCTTGGCTCTTACAACATGCATTGATGTGGGGCCGGAGCGATAGTACAGTACGTGGGCATTTGCCTTCCACGCGATTGATCCTATTTGATCCCTGGCATCCCATATGGTCCTCTGAGCACCACCAGGAATAATTCCTGAGTGTAGAGCCAGGAGTAACTCCTGAGCATTGTCAGGTGTGACCCCAAAAGCAAAAAAAAAAAAATAATAATAATAATAATAATAATAATAATGCCCACACATTGATGTATGGGTTTTTGGTGGGAGGGGTTGTTTCTTTTTTACTTTTATTTAAATTTGTTGTTATTATTATTTTAATATTATTTTATATTATTTTAATATTATTATTATTATTGTGATCACTTGTCTTCCCAAGTGATCACTTGGGAGACAAGTGATAACAATAATAATAATAAATTAAAATAAAAGTCAAAAAAAAACAACCCCCTCCCACAAAAAACATACATCAATGTGCGGGCATTTGTTTCTACTCTCCTAGGATGGGTGAAGGTCTGGGGCATAGTTGGAGAAATAGAGGCCAAGAAGAGTTCCCTGGTTTTTCTAAAATGAAGGGGAGCCAGGCAGACAATGTTTGAGTCAATTTTCTTTGCTAATATACCAGTCTGCCAAGAGCTTTTCTTTATGGGCTTATAACTCCACCTACTCTTACCTAGCAGTGCCTGGTAAATCCCAAAGTCGTTAATTAGCTATTCAAAGATAATCCTGGGGAAGCTCCTGCTTTCCAACCAAATATCTTTTCATGGTATTTTCAAATTCCTTAGATAACAAAAGCCATTGCTGCCATTAGCTGAACGCCCACAAGGCAGTGCGTTGTTCCTTTAGCCTACATTACTTTATTAAATCTTTACAACACAGCTGCGAGGTAGGAATTATAGTTTTATTCATTACAAAATGAAGGTGTAGAGAAGCCAAGTATACTTTTCAAGGTCGATGGGCAGAACTCCCGGATGCAAACCCAGGGTCTATCCAGTGCCTGACCCAGTGCTACCTCCAACAACTTCCCCACCCACGGGATGCATTAGGTCCTGTTAGTAAGTAGAAAGCATTCTTTGGGGGGGGGGGGGGGGAACACAACAGGAGGGCATTTGCCTTGCAAGCAGCAGGCCCAAGATCAAGTCCCTGTATCCCATATGGTCCCCTGAGCACTGCCAGGAGTAATTCCTGAGTGCAGAGCCAGGAATAACCCCTGAGCATCGCTGGGTATGACTCCCCACCCCCAAAAAAAAAAAAAAACAGAAAAAAGGAGAAAGTATTCTTTTCACTGTGCTGTCTGCCACTACAAATAAACAAATAGACAAACAAACAAATAAATAAGAGGTCCAGGAACACCTGAATAGAAAAGAAAGACTTTCTTACCAGGGAAGCATATAGCAAAGACTGGTGGTTCCCAAGGTCGGTTATTGTACACAAGGACAGGCTGGAAAATAGCTTCAAAGAGCAGCAGTCAGCGTTGGTCTTGTAGCCATCAGATGTGGAATGACGCAATAGCTCCTGTATCTTTCAGAAGATTTTCAAGAAACTCGACGCATTCATGAGGGAGAAGACCAACATGCACAACGGAGTATGCCGTGTGTTCAAACAGCGAACATGCTCCCGCGTGTGACGAAATGGCGGAGAAACGTCATCAGGGAGTGCCTTTCAAACATGTGCAAGATAGTAATGCCAGTCAGCTGTTGGGGGACCCTCTCTGCTGATTCTTATGGGAGTGTTTTTCTTTATGGATTTATATAAAGCCCAGGGTGGGGCTAGAGCGATAGCACAGTGAGGAGGGAGGGCATTTGCCTTGACTGTGGGCAACCTGGGTTTGATCCCTGCCATCCCAAATAGTCCCTGAGTACCACCAGGAGTAATTTCTGAGTGCAGAGTCAGGAGTAACCCCTGAACATCTCCCGGAGCAACCCAAAAAAGCAATCAATCAATCAATCAATCAATCAATCAAGCCCGGGGCTGCCACAGCATGAAACTGGCCTCTGGCCCCAGCTCTAGATTGCTGTTCTCCAATCAGCTGCCGCTTTCTTCATCCTCTGCTGGTCTCCCATGTCTTGTTTCTCAGGCAGAAACAAAGAGCTGTTACTATTTATTGATCTCTTAAAACTCTAAATAGAGAACATGCATTTTGTTCTTTATTTAGAATACTAAAGATCAGGAACTCCACATCAAACTTCTATATGAGTGTTTTCCTTACCAACATAAATGCTCAGCAGGACTTACCTGCTGAGTAAGGGATGCGCCAATGTGGATCCCTCCTAAGATGACGACATGGTGCCAGGGAGATCCCCTTGTTAACACCAAAGTGGAGTTTCCCATGCTTGAGGGTTCTTGAGAATTGTGTGAAAGATTAGCATCCAAAACTCAGATGCACAGCGTTTGCCTTGCATGCGGCCGACCTGGGTTCAATCCCCAACATCACATATGGTTCCCCAAGCACCGCCAGGAGTAATTCCTGAGCAAAGAGCCAGGAGTAACCCCTGAGCATCGCCGGGTGTGACCCAAAAAAGGAAAAAAAAACAACTCAGATGCAGTTAATTTATTGTTCAGAAAAGGTAGATGATTCCAGGTCCCTTCCCAGATGTCCAGGCCTCTTTGTCACCCGCCCGACAATGTCCTGGTCCTGTCTCCAATGCTGCCTGGTCCAGTGTATGACCCCCACCCCTCATCTAGCTCCAGCGTACCTGATCTGTGAGTGAGAGGGAGCTGGCAAGTAGTGAGCAAGCCAAGAGAGAGAGAGAAAGGGGGAGAGCCTGCAAGAGCGGGCCCCTCTCTGTCTTCTGAGATGGAGAGAGCCTGGGGTTCCCTTTCCAAATCCCTGGTGTGATAACTGGCTAAAGTGGCTTTGTGTTCTCCACCTCTAGCTCCAGCTGTATCAACTCAACAGGCTGAGGGCTGGCATTGCGTGCAGCAGGTCCACGTTCAACCCTGTGCAGAGAAGGGAGTGATCCCTGCTTCCTTCGGCTGGGTGTGGCCCAAAATAAAACAAGCCACCCTCCTGCCCCCTGCTTTTCCCAGGGCAGGGCAGGTGATGGGCATTGTGCCCAAGCTCCCTCTCCTCTTCCCTAAGGTTCCAGCCCCAGGTGAGGGGTGGGATCCCTGTGAGTGTGGCCTGTCCTCCTCCTGGAGTTCCCAGATGTGGTAAGATCCCTGTGAGTGTGGCCTGTCCTCCTCCTGGAGTTCCCAGATGCGGTAGGATCCCTGTGAGTGTGGCCTGTCTCCCTCCTGGAGCTCCCCCCACCCCTTCCTCCTCAGCCAAGAGCCCTCTTCCACGCAGAGCCTGGGACTGTGGGGATTTGATGCCGGGCACATGTGGACTGAAGGGCAACCATCCAGGCATGCAGAGGAGAGCTCCCATTGTGCTTGTCCTTTATGAAGACCTGGGACCCTTTACAGGAGGACCTGCTGGAACCAAGTGCCTGTTTGCCACAGCAGGCGATCACCAACACACTCTTGCCTGGGCACGTCCTCCTTCTCTGCCACTGCTCCACGGCCATTTCCCCTTTAACCTTGTACCCAAATCACAGCTCAGCCTGTGGGAAGACCGACACTGAGGAAAAGTGAATGTCACCTGTCCTGGAGGAGTCTCCTTCTGCCTTGCAGTAGACATCCCATGCCGATCTTCTCCAAGACACAACGGCAAGAAGGGCCCTCTCCTGGAGAGATCTGTGTCACACTCATGCACAGCATGCACACAGATGTGACTCATCCAACATGCACCGTGAGACAGACACAAAAACACATGGAATTGTGCACATACAAACACACGTACACATAGACTTATAGAGTCACCCATACGCATATAGACACCAGGAAATCTAGAAACTAATAGACACAGACACACAAACATAGATCCACAGATATGTGAACATTGGCACAGCCACACAGGTATCATCCCCCACAGACACACCAGACACATACACCACACACACACACACACACACACACAGAGCAGGTAACTGTTTGGTGAAGTTTTAGTGAACCCACCAGAGAGAGAGAGAAAAAAGAGAGAGAATGGGAGAGAAAGGGGAGAGAGAAAAAAGGGAGAGAGGGGCAGAAAAAGGAGAGAGAAAAAGGGAGAGAGAGGAAAAGGAGAAGAAAAGAGAGAGAGAGAGAGAGAGAAAGAAAGGGAGAGAGAGCTCCTTCTGCCATGCCCACATGATGCCCAGCTTGCCCTTCTCTCCAAGAGGCCGTGCTGGTCCACCCTGACCAGCTTTCCAGAACACCTGCCACTCTTCCATTTTGGCATACTGCTGTTGAGTTTCCATTGAGTTTTGTAGAAGAGCAATTTTTCTTTTCAATTTGGATTCCAAGGCTGTAGCGTCCCCTGCGCTGACTTTCTGAAAGAAGTATCTTCACATTTGTCCCAGGCAGTAGGTTATTTTCAGGTCTGTAATTTTTTCTTTTTTTGCTTTTGCTTTTTTGGGTCACATCTGGTAATGCTCAGGGGTTACTCCTGGCTTACGGTCAGGAATTGCTCCTGGCAATGCTAGGGGGACCAGATGGGATGCCCGGCATGGAACCCGTGTTGGCCATGTACAAGGCATATGCCCTCCCCACTGTGCTATCACTCCATTTCCTGTGATTTCCATTATCTATTTATATGGGAAAAAACTTCAAGCATCCCCAGACCCCCCAAAGTAAACAACCAGTTCAGAACCCTTAGGGATGTTCTAGTGGGGTAGGGGGAGCCCATGTTCCTTGAGCTGATGAAACAATGGCTGCTCACACCTGCCCCCTGACCCACATCAGCACAGCCTAGACTCTTGCTCCCATTGGATTTCATGTCTGATGCTTTGCCTAGGCGTCTCTCTTTGGGGTCCTATCCCAGTCTGGGTTCCCCAGGATATAGTGGAAGCTTTTGTTTTGTTTTGCTTGGCTTTTTGGGTCACACCCAGCAATGCCCAGGGATTACTACTGGCTCTGCACTCGGGAACTACTCCTGGCTGTTCTCGGGATGCCAGGGATTGTACCTAGATTGGCTGTATGCAAGGCACATGCCCTAACCACTGGACTATCACTCTGACTCCTACATTGGAAGTTTTTAAGGAATGTTTCGGAGATCAACAACAAGCTAGGGTGAGGGGAGGGAGGCAGAATTGGCAGAAGGGGAAGAGAGGTAAGGACAGCCCTGAGTCTGGGAGGCTGACCTAACCGGCGCTTTTGCGCAGCTGAGAAGAGAGAGAGCAGCCTGAGTCTGGGGAGGACCCTGTGCAGCTGGGAGAGGAGCATGACCTCTAGCCTGGCCCAGTTCCGGCCATTCCCGGGGGCGGACAGCTGTGGGCTTTGGCTGCCAACATTCCTGCCAGCTGAGGCAGCCAGTCCATCAGGTCTGAAAGAATGGGGCAGGGACTGGGGCACTCAGGTCTTCTTGGGGAGCCGCTGGGGTCAACAGTATCTGTACAGAAGTTCTCTTCTACCTGGGAGGCGGCCGGGAAACAGATGAAAGCCCATGATTCCGACGCAGTTCCAACAAGGCTTTTAATAGTACGAAAGCTCTACCATCACAATCCAATATAATGGAAGAACTCTAGCCCAAGACTCCCACCGAAAAGGATCCTACCAGAGAGGAGTCCTACCCAAAAGAAGGGGAGTGCCTCAAGGCAGTCCCCTACATACACCAAAGTAATCCTAACTGTTGACAGGGAGGGTCCTGTCAACAAAGAACCCTAAACAGCATCTAGATAGTAAGAGTGTAGAAGGGTGGTGCCACACCCTTGATCACTTGATCACTTGAATCCCGTTATTCATCGATTTGCTTGAGCAGGCGCCAGTAACATTTCCATTGGACCCTATCACGTGCCAATGTAGCCCAGTGGCATCTGGTTGATTCAGGAATATGAAGAGCCTCAAACCGTTCCTTCAGGGTCTTGACAAGGAAGTCTGACCATCTTGTAGGTGGGCGGCCACATGATCTTTTGACATCCCGTGGGATCCAGTCGGTAATGGCTCTAGTCCAGCGGTTGTCTCCAAATCACATTACATGTCCAGCCCATCTGATTTTCTATGCCTTGGCAAACGAGACAGCGTCCCTGATTCTGGAATAGTGACGGAGGTCAGAACTCCGGATTCCTTCTCTCACTTGAGTGAGGCGTGATATTCCAAGCAGAGCTCTTTCGATTCCTCTTTGGGAGACCTGAATAGCATTCTCATCCTGCTTTCATAGGGCCCAGGTCTCTGAGGCGTATGTTAATGCAGGGAGAACGGTGGAGTCAAAGAGATGTGCCCCGAGCCAGAGGTTCTTTGTTCTTTTAGTTATTTCTTCAATGCCTTTGAAGGCATTCCATGCCGCTCTCTTCCTCCTGCGCAGCTCAGGTTTTAGGTCGTTCATCATGTTGATTTCTCGACCTAGGTACACATAGCTGCTGCATTCAGAGATGTTTGTTCCATTGAGAGTGAATGGGGCCTCTGGAGCTAGTTTATTCTTCATGAACATAGTTTTCTTTAGATTCAGCTGTAGACCTATCTTTCCACATTCTCGGCCATACCCTATTACAAGTATAAACAAAGGATTAAGCCAAGGAATTAGTCCTTCCTCCGAGATTCACTGTATCACTGTATTCCCATTCATCATCGATTGGCTCGATCGGGGCACTAGTAACATCTCTATATGTCCTGTCTCATGCTAGTAGAGCCCAAGGGCATCTGCTTGCTGCAGGAACATAAAGAGCCTCAAACCATTCCATCAAATCATGGGAATGAGGTCTAAAGTTGTTACTGGTATTTGGCATATCAAATACGACACGGGTAGCTTGCCAGGCTCTGCTGTGCAGGTAGCATACTCTTTTAGTCATCTCTAAATCCAGCATTTATTGATTAACCGCGGGGCCGGGCATCTGCGCCGAGCTGGGCTGTGATAGGCTGGTCTGCTGGGTGGAGTTCTGACAAGAGGGAAGTCCAGCTGTGGAAAATGGAGGCCTTCAAGGAGTGGGGGTAGTCTGGTTTGTTGCAAGGCTCTGCTGGGGTTAGAAACTGGGCCAGGGCTAGAAACTGCCATCCCTCCCCTGGGCGCCTCGTGAGCAGCTGGGCACAGGGAGAGCCAGTAGCAGCTCTGCCCCATATGTCTGTGAGTCTCTGGATCAGCATACCTGAGTCGGATTTAAAAAAGACTGCTGCAGGGTGGATCTCGATGAACCGGGCTGTGATAGGCTGGTCTGCTGGGTGGAGTTATCTCTTATGTAAAACACTGGAGAGAGGGGGTGTGGCATAAAATAATACATCTTAATTTCATGGGCTTTATGTAATCTAGATGGTACCCACAAGGTCCTTCTTATTTATTATCTGCACCAGGGTGATTCTGAGTATCTTGTTCTCCATATACTCAAAGGGTCACACTCGCCTGCTTGAAGGCAAACTAGAATGATCCTTCCTATAATCTTAAACGATAGTCTTTTTTTTTATATTTTAGATATTTTATTTTTTTTTTAATTTTTTTATTTTTAAAAAAATTTTTATTATACCACCGTGAGACATACAATTACAAAGGTGTTCATAATTGGTTCTTGGTAATACAGTATTCCAGCACCCATCCCTCCACCAGTGCCCCATTTCCACCACCAATGTACCCCACCCCCCTCCCACCCACCCCCATGCTGCCTTAATAGCAGGTACCCCCGTTTCCTCTCTTTCTCTCCCTCTGTCTCTCTCTCTCTGTCTCTGCATCTCTCTCCCTCTTATTTTATACATTGTGGCTAGCCCTGTAGATATTTAGAGTTTATCACTTAAGTCTCTTTGTGTATATTCAATGGTGAGTTTTAATCTGCCATTACCATTTCCCACATTTAGTAAAACACTGGTATCTATTTATATCCTATTAATGAATGCAGTCATTCTATATCTGTCCTTTTCCTTCTGACTAATTTCACTCAGCATGATAGTCTCCATGTCCATCCATTTGCAGGTAAATTTCATAATTTCATCTTTCCTGACAGCTGCATAGTATTCCATAGTGTAGATGAACCACAGTTTCTTTAGCCAGTCCTCTGTTCTCAGGCATTTAGGTTGTTTCCAGATTCTAGCTATAGTGAATAGCGCAGAGATGAATAAAGAAGTAGAGATAGTGTTTCTGCTATGTGTTTTTCGGTCTCTCGGGTATATTCCCAGGAGTGCTATTGCTGGATCAAATGGGAGCTCAATATCTAGTTTTCGGAGGAATGCCCATATTGTTTTCCAAAAGGGGCTGGACCAGCCGGCACTCCCACCAACAGTGGATGAGAGTCCCTTTTTTCCCCACATCCACGCCAGCACCGGTTGTTCTTGCTGTTTTGGATGTGTGCCAGTTTCTGTGGGGTGAGATGGTACCTCATTGTTGTTTTGATTTGCATCTCCCTGATGATTAAAGATGAAGAGCACTTTTTCATATGCCTTTTGGCCATTTGAATTTCTTCTTTTTGGAAGCTTCTGTTCATTTCTTCTCCCCATTTTTTGATGGGGCTGGCTCTTTTTTCCTTGTGAAGGGCTACCAGTGCCTGATATATCCTGGATATTAACACCTTGTCAGATGGGTTTGGGGTGAATATCCTTTCCCACTCTGTGGATTAGCACTTGTTGCTTTTACCCTTTGTGGATATGTGCCAGTCTCTTTGGTGTGAGATGATATCTCATTGTTGTTTTGATTTGCATCTCTCTGATGATTAGTGATGATGAGCATTTTTTCATATGCCTTTTGGCCATTCGAATTTCTTCCCTTGTCAAAGTTTATGTTCATCTCTTCTCCCCATTCTTTAATGGGGTTGGCTGTTTTCTTCTTATATAGCTGTACCAGTGCCTGATATATCCTGGATATTAACCCCTTATCAGATGGGTATTGGGTGAATATTCTTTCCCATTCTGTGGACTGTCTTTCTATCTTGGTCACTGTTTCTTTTAAGGTACAGAAGCTCTTTAGTTTCACGTAGTCCCATATGTTTATATTTTCTTCCAGTTGCTTTGTAGGAATTTATATATATTTTTAAATTTTTTTATTTTTACAATTACAAAGATATACAATTAAAAAAGTTCATATTTGGGTTTTGGTCATACAGTGTTCCAGCACCCATCCCGCCACCAGTGCCCATCTCCAACCACCAACATCCCTGGTTCCCTCCCTCCTCCCCCAGCCTGCCTCCATGGCAGGTTCTTTATTTCTTTCCCTTTCTCTCTCTTTCTCTTTGCCTTCCCCTCCAGACTATGGATTACAGAACATACATTAAAGGGTTGCCATGTGTATCTTTTGCCCTCAGTTCTATTTAATGCTAAGTTCTAGGTTGGCATTAGTACCCCTGTTACACACTGTTCCATTTTCTGTCTTACCTAGCCTTTGACTCCCACACGTTTGTGATAATTTCCACCTTTGACAAGACCTCCTGATATATGTTTCACTTGACCTTGGATATTGGTATCATAATATGTACATATATATTTATGTTATGCAAATAAATGCAGTCATTCTGTATCTATCTCTCTCCTTCTGGCTAATTTCGCTCAACATAATCTTCTCCATGTCCATCCATTTATAGGCAAATTTTATAACTTCATTTTTTCCTAACAGCTGCATAGTATTCCATTGTGTAGATGTACCAAAGCTTCTTTATCCAGTCATCGATTTTCGGGCACTCTGGTTGCTTCCAGATTCTGGCTATTGTAAATAATGCTGCTATGAACATAAAAGTAGGGATGGTGTTTCCGCTGTGTGTTTTTGGCTTCCCAGGGTATATTCCCAGGAGTGGTATGGCTGGGTCAAATGGGAGTTCAATTTCTAGTCTTTGGAGGAATGTCCATATTGTTTTCCAGAAAGGCTGTACCAGCCGGCATTCCCAACCAACAATGGATGAGTGTCCCCCTTTTCCCCACATCCACGCCAGCACTTGTTGTTCTTGCTCTTTTGAATATGTGCCAGTCTCTGTGGTGTGAGGTGGTATCTCATTGTTGTTTTGATTTGCATCTCTCTGATGATTAGTGATGATGAGCATTTTTTCATATGTTTTTTGGCCATTCGAATTTCTTCCTTGCTTAAGTTTCTGTTCATTTCTTCTCCCCATTTTTTGATGGGGTTGTTTGTTTTCTTCTTGTAAAGTTCTACCAGTGCCTGATATATCCTGGATATTAACCCCTTATCAGATGGGTATTGGGTGAATATTCTTTCCCATTCTGTGGACTGCTTTTGTATCTTAGTCACTGTTTCTTTTGAGGTGCAGAAGCTTTTTAGTTTCATGTAGTCCCATATGTTTATCTTTTCCTCTAGTTGCTTTGTTAGTGATGTTTCACCTTTGAAGATGCCTTTAGCTTCAATGTCGTGGAGGGTTTTTCCTATATTTTCTTCAATGTACTTTATGGATTCAAGTCTGATATTGAGATCTTTAATCCATTTTGATCTGAGTTTTGTGCATGGTGTTAGACACAGGTCCAAATTCATTTTTTTACATGTCGCTGCCCAGTTTTCCCAACACCACTTGTTGAAGAGGCTTTCCTTACTCCATTTTAGACTCGATTGCACCTTTATCAAAGATTAAATGATCATGTGTTTGAGGTTGGGTGTCAGGATACTCAATTCTATTCCATAGGTCCACAGGTCTGTTTTTTATTCCAATACCATGCTGTTTTAATTACTACTGCCTTATAGTACAGTTTGAAGTTGGGAAAGGTGATGCCTCCCATCTTCTTTTTCCCGAGGATTGCTTCAGCTATCCTTGGGGGTTTACTGTTCCATACAAATTTCAGGAGCGTTTGGCCAATTTCTTTGAAGAATGTCATGGGATATCCTTACAGGGACTGCATTGAATCTGTACAGAGCTCTAGGAGTATTACCATTTTGACAATGTTGATTCTCCCCACCCATGAGCAGGGAATATGTTTCTCATTTCCTTGTTTAAACGATAGTCTTAACGTAGCCAAGGTGTCAGTCTCCTGGTAAATTCTAACTGTCCCACACTGGGTCCAGTGGGTATAAAGAGGAGCTGTGCCCAATCTAGAAAACATAGAAGTCTTAGTAGTTGTATAATAAGTGAGAAGTTATTCAGAGTCAAGGTGACTTCTGTAACTGCCACACCCTCTAACAGTGTTTACATAAAAGAGAGATCTCATTAGAATGAAGCTTGGTTTAAGAACATGTAAATAGATTAAGCTGTGAGCAAAGCTCCTAAACCTGTCATCCAACAGGGTCCCATTCAACAGCCTTTGCACCATCCTGCCTCTGAGGCCTGCCCTGAGTTCTTGAAGATCTTTCTCGTGAAACTGTGAGACCAGGTGAACTCCATCCAAACACCAACAGAAATGCCTGAAAAGTCTTGTATGAAGAAGTCTGTTGTCTGATAAAGAAACATTGAAACATCCACTCTGGCTGTTTGGTTGCTTGGTTGGTTTTGTCGTTTGCTTGTTTGCATTTTTTTGTTTTTTGGTCAATGAAGGTTGAGGTTCCAAATATATTTCTGAAACCTGAGGCATTTTGGTTTCTTTTTTTTTTTTTTTTTGGGGGCAGTGGGGCAATCACACTAACGGGTGAATTCTTTGAGAAATGAGAAATTTTATTTCAAAAAACAAAGCTTGAAACACTGTGACAATGAAGAGGATCTTGGATTTGAAGGAAAAGTGGGGAGATCCGGGCCGGAGCAATCGTCCAGCAGGTAGGGCATTTGCCTTGCATGCAGCTGACCCGGTTCGATCCCCGGTATCCCATATGGTCCCCCACACAGTGAGTAGACCTATGGAATGGTCTACTGAGGGAAATTCACTCCTCAGGGAAATTCTTAGCTTAATTGGTGATTGATTGTATTGGGCTGTTCAGGGGAAAGTCTTCTATTAATATCTTTCTGTCTGTGTCTAGGTCAACCTTTATATTAGTAAATGATTCCATCTTTTCTTCAATGATTAGACTTGTACTTGAATGGATGTAATTGGAATTTGTTTAACCAAGCTAAGAGCAGAGAGATGTGTAACAAGCCCCAAGCCTGGAGAACTGACCTGTTTCTGGGTATTTGAATTGTTACTCAACAGTCTTTGGTTCTGTCTACTAGGGGATAGAGGACCAAACTACAAAATGTGACTTTAGTGACTGCTTGATGTTCCTGCAGAAAGAAAATGACATCATGAAAACCATAGATTCCACTTGAAACGAAGTTTTTTACCCCAAGAAATGTAACACTGTGGGCCTGAGGGATAGCACAGAGGGTAGGGTGTTTGCCTTGCAAGCAGCCAACCTGGGTTCAATCCCTGGCATCCCATATGGTTCCCCCGAGCACTGTCAGGTGTAATTCCAGAGTGCAGAGCTAAGAGTAACCTTTGAGCATTGCTGGGTGTGACCCCCCCAAAAAAAAGCAGCAAAATAATAAACGTACCAAGTGAGGGTAAAACAATAAAGAAAAAAAAAGAAATGCAACACTGGCTGAATTGCCAGAAACATCCCGGATTCGTTTTGCCATTGTTTTTTGTGGGGTTGAGTGTTTGGGGGGGTGAGGTTGGATCACTCTCTGGTTCTGTGTTTAGGAGTTTCTCCCACTGGGGCTTAGAGGATCTTATATGGTACCGTGGATCAAACTGGAACTGGCCAAATGCAATGCAGCCACTTTTACCCCTCAACTCTCTCCATAACCCACACTATTGAGTTATGGTTAATTTTCACTCATTGCCCATTCAGAATTCTGTTACCGCTGCTACTTATTGGTGAACTACACATTTGTTTAGGGGTGTGCAGCCCCATAATAGGTGATAACCCACCGCTTAAGAACTAGAGTATAGATGGCTCCCATAGGTTGGATTTGAAATTTACTTCTTGGTGAGATAGAAATTGCTGGGCTGAAGAGATAAGACAGTGGGCAAGGCATTTGTCTTGCAGCATCTGACCTAGATTTGACTCCCAGAGCCCCATACGGTCCCCTAAGTACCACAGGGAATGATGGCTGAGCACAGAGACAGACCTGAGAACTGATGGGTATGGCACAAACGCTCTTTAAAAAATGGTCATAAAAGATCAGCATAATATCCTTATTTATACCTATCTATCAATCTAATTACTATATTTCCCAGTTAGTTATAACCCACTCTCTCTTAAGAATGCAGATAATTCTACAAAAA